>JAQFZG010000176.1:0-44281 GCA_034695465.1 Entomobrya nicoleti | reverse complement strand
ATTTCCTCTTCCTAATCTGACAAAATTGCTTATCAATTTTTGTCCAGTTTACATTTACAATAAATTGGATTCGTCACAAGTGAAATGGCCTCTAGAAACTTTAAAACTTGTTTATTCTGGAACCGAATTCATTGGATGTGCAGCTCTTTTTAAACTGATTCCAGAGAAATTTGCAAACACACTTTTAAATTTACGCTTGGACTTGAACGAGGAGGACGATTCTGAGAAAGATGCGCAGATTTGGGAAGATTGTAAGAACCGCAGGCTTGATTTGCCAAAATTAAAAGAATTTAAACTAAACGTTTATAAAAACCCAGTGTGTCTTGACTTCTTGTTGCCAATGAAGCATAATCTGGAGAAAATTTCAGTAAGTTATGGCTACCAACAACCGCTTACCCAGAAAGTTGTTGGAACAAGTGGGACGATTATTCAGTTTCTTGGATATGAAGAAAAAATGCTGGACTCGAACATTTGGGCGATTTTTAGAAAGTTAATGACATTTGAAGTGGTAGATGATAGGGATCGTTCTAATCGAAAATCCCTGTTGTACTCACGAGAGAAGTGGATGCTCAACAATGAGTATTACTGATAATTCTTGCTGTGTTTAGGAAACATTACTTTTATTATCTATATGAATATTTTCAATGACAGTATTTGAAATCTGTTTGTTAGTTAGCTTATGTAAATCTCGCGTTTTTGACTGTTGTTTAAACGACAGCAACATTAACATTAAATACATATTATAGGAAAATTATCTAACATTTGATAATCTGTATAACTGTTTTAAATTTAGTCGTTTATTGTGCCAAAATGTTGTCACGCAAAGCATATTTGATTTTATAACAAAGCCAGAACCATACTCAGTTGTTGATAGTGTTAAAAATTCATTTCTATACAGTACATTCTAAGTTTTACTAAATTAAATGGATTTCATTGAAAAAAACGCATATTCTTTAGTTATTTTATGTTAAATATTTTATCATATTCATAAACGATTTATTTTTTAACGCATAAAAATATTTGTGAAATTTGCAAAGGTACATTACTATACATTTCAGTGCCATGTTAATAAATTTTATTGGCAAGTATAGCAATTTACTTCTTAAAAAGATAGCAACAAAACAGGAGAATACTCTAAATTTTACAATGCCAAAGGTTTAAACTAAACTTTGAGAATAAAATAAAGTTTATTGTCACAAATTACAAATTGAATATAAAAAATTATTTCCACAATTATTTCTACGGTTTCAACGCAAACTATTGTATACTAATGCTAAATGTTCTATTAGAACAAAATTTTCACACGAGTAAATTTTTAATTAAGCCTTAATAAGAAAAATAATTACACATAATCAATAAATATGAACAAACTGCATCATCATTAACGTATTAGTATTAGTGGACTGTATTTAAGTCCATTAAAATGTATTTACAAATATGTTTAAAACGACTAAGCAACTTAACATATATGCATAAATCCCATTCGTCCTTCATACGGAGCACGAATTGAAAACTAAACTATTCATCCTATAAACAATATAATAGCATTTTTACAATACTGAATAAAATTTAACTTAAGAAGTACCGCCACACAAACATATACAAATAGGTAAGCAATCAAAGTTTATACATTATTTTTGTAACTGGGGGGTGATTTAAATGATGGTTGAATTATATTGTCGTTGCATCAACTCTTCCAAAAATATATCAACTCATATTTAAAATATTAGCAAAACATTTTTATTCCTCTCCATCCAATCTTCCCGACAATACAGCCTGGATTCCCCGGACTTAAATCCTCCATCCAAATCAGTAATAGAACATGCGTTTCCCCAGAATTTCTTCAAATTTGTAAAAATCGTCCAAATATTAGAACTCAACATGTCCTTCTCAAAACCCATAAACTGTACAATGGTTTGATGTTTCTCCAATATAGGTAAATCGTAGCTATATCGTACTGATATTTCTTCCAGAGTATTTTTCATGGGCAACAGAAAGTCCAAAAAAACAAAGCTTGAACTAAAGCATATTCTAATTTTCTTTAACTTCGGCAAGTCAAGTCTAAAGTTTTTACAGTCATGCCAGACCGGACCGTCCACTGCCGAATCCAGCCTTTCCGTTCCAAAATTCAAAGAAACAAGTGTTTTCGCAAACTTATCTTGAATAGCTTGAAATATAACGGCCACAGAAGCTCCTCCAAAATACACCACGTTATCAAAGCTTTGAAGGTAATTAATAAATAAAGTTTCCAAATGCCAATCGACTTTTGAAGAGCAAAAATTTTCAATAATTTCTGCTGGGTTGTATTCCACATGCAGCTCTTTCAAATTGGGTAATGGGAACGCAAGAAAGTCGTAACTGCCTTTCAAAGAAGCTACTATCAAAGTGGAAATGTGATTGTTCTGCAAAACTAGCTGATTGAAAACTGGCTCGGGAAGGCACACGACTTCCAGTTTCTGTAAATGTGGTAGCTTTGGAAATGGATAAGCTTCTCTGTACTCAATCAAGTTTAAGTTATCTTGGAAATCCGTATCCCACCAATCATGAGAACTAACAATAGTTAATTCCTTCAAGTTAGGCATGTGCGAAAACCACTGTTTGAAAATTTCTGGTTTCTCGTAAATCGAACTCCAATAATGTCCACTGAAAAATTACGAATGTGATTCCCATATTTAGATAGCATTGAAGAGATGCGTGCCGAATAAAGCTGGTTGGTAATCTTCTAAATGTTCCCCACTGATTTCGTCTTCACCATCTTCGATTTCGTCATCATTATCATGTTCACAATAAATTGTTACTCCAAGATTTCCACAAATCGTAGGATTCCTAGCTTTGCAATGATTGATTGAGTGAGAGAGCTCAAAATGGTTCACAAAATTGCGTAACTTGTTGATATTTTTGGTGTCGACGTTGTAATTATTAAACTTCACACTGGGAAGAACTGATGTAAATGCTTTTTCAACAGCGCAAACTTGTTCGCTTTTCTTACAATTGTTCCCAAAATATTGAAATTCCTGTGGAATCAACTTGTCAACAGCATCATTCCACTTAGAACAAACTGAGCGGCACTTCAGAACATCCTTTACGGGAAATCCTGGAAGGCCTTCATTGTTCCAAACTGTGGAGCCAACAAAAACAAGAACTTTACTGAAAAGATACTCTGAAGGTGGTACAAGATTCCGAAAGAATATAGATGAGTTGGATAGATTTTCAATGTTTTCTGTGTCCCTAAGTCTTAGCAATTTTTTGGCGATAACTCTCCAGATCTTGGGACAAAAATATAATTATGTTTTACTTACGAAATATGATTAAATACTAGGTTAGTGTTTTTTTTTAATCGTTTAAATTATTCTAGGTTTACCTCCTCTGGAAGCATTTTTGTTAAAGGGAAAAAATCTGCGTGAAAGGTGCCCTCCTGCAATAAAGTCTCCCCTGTAGACTGGTTATCACTTGGTTGCTTAGCTTCCATGGTTATTCAACAAATTATAAATCATGCAAATCTACTAAAACTATCCACTTTTCTGAAATAATTTTAAAGTAGTAAAATAAACCAAATATAACAATTTACGATACAGTGATGGTATATAATTTCCGCGATACCATTTTGTTTGATGTAGTCAAATTTTTTACAGCAGTTAGCTTGTTAGTAAAGTAGTGTAATAATCTAAGTGTAAATCAATAGTGCGCAACCCAACAAGATTCGTAGTTCTTTATACTTTGTCATGTACTACAAAAGAATCCTCCTATAACTTCTTCACATATCTCAATAGCAAAGCAAGCAGTAATAATTCGTACTCTACACTAGTGCTCATATAATGCTCATGATGAGATCACGACTTATGACTCATTGCTATGCAAAAAAAAACGTTTTCTTTATCAGTTGGACAGCAGTCATCTTATAAAGTGCCTTTGGAAAATATGTTGGCTCCGATGCCCATGAAACCGAGTTTAATGACTTTATTCAGAGTCATTGATTCTTGTCGAACCAGAGATAATACAACATAATTCTAATGGTTATTTGAAACTTTTATTTTTAATTGTATATTACGCCAAATAAAAGCTATACAAGTTTGATTTAAAACTATATAAAATTATGTTTACTCACCAATGTTTGTCACTTTTTATAAATAAGTAAAAATATATCAAGATTTTCGAAAAAACAATAGATCCAGTACACATACCTAGACATTGAATTTTATTCCTGCTCCGAAACTGCCTTTGCAGAAATTTACAGTGCTGTTATCAGAGCACAGCCTGGCTTGTTTCTGTATAAAGTGTGTATATGCATTTTTAATAGGACAAATACGTGGGATAGTACATATATGCTACGTAGAAAAACGTGTTAAGCATTAATATCTAGCAGCGGCTGTTTTATTCATGCATCTTTAATGCAGCTGGTCAATATTAAGTTCAATGAAGAAAACCCATTTTAAACGTAGCAGAAACTTGGTGCAATATCATCATGCTTTACAAACATAGTCCAAATTTATTGGAGTTCAAAGAATGCTAGAAAATGCTTACAATGTCAGAAATTAAATGCCCAATCAGTTATGTATACTTAAAACGCAAGTATTTAAGGGGATTTTGTTTCAAACTAGTTTTGAACTTTCATCACATCACAAAACACATTGTTAAACAAATATTTAATGACTTACTTCATCAAATTTTTCCAACCATTTATTGCTTAATAGGTCTTACTGTGATACTTGCAGGAATCGACTATTTGTTTCATAAACGATCGTAAAAGTAACCGATGTGTTTTGACACGCAAATGTGTTTATCAAATAAGCTTTTTTCAAAGCTTTCCTCATTTAGCAGCATATAAATACATGTGTATGTACCTTACGTTGTACGCACATCTTTTAATGTTAGACCTTTATGCATTTTCCGAGAAATTATTTTACATACCCTCTTGTAGTATTAAACTCCGATACAAAAGCACAAACATGTCAACACACGTGTTCATAGGTCTTCATTTTAGCGTAAACAAAATCCTTACTGAAGCTAGAAGACCTCAAAGTGCATACAAGTGAAACCGCTACTGATAAAGAATGCATGGCTTCATATCTTAGAAAGGTTTAATGTTGCATATACATAGTGCAAGCAGGTGTTTATGGTACAAAAACTGCATAAGGCAACTAAAGAAAATGCCAGGCCGTATAAATTACACAGACATATATTGAATTGTAATTCCTTCTTAATATTCTGTCGTTAACATATACATATGTACTTGTGCAAAACTGAAACAGGTACTTATAATATGTAGAAATGCACCCACAATGTATGGAGATAAAGCCAAGCCAAAGCAATGCATTATAAGTCTCTGTTTTTTACTGTTTGATTTATTTACTTGTTAAAATTTGTATCGATCACAACTGAGTCAATAATATTTTTGCAGATTATTGTCAAATGTTAAAACGAGACAATTAGTAAAGTTAATTATTACCAAGTTTTATAATATCATGTGTACAGTTTTATTAAAGAAATGATTATTCTAAAACAGTTAACATTCCGTACACTTTAATCTCAAGTATTTTGTAAGATAAATACTACTACAAATAATTATAGTTTTTGTACCAAAATTAACGTCCAGTATGTAATCACACATATTTATGTAAGTTAAGTTCTCATGTTTGGAATGGTCATTTGGTTTTCTATTGTTTTGCTGATGGAACTTTAACATAACAACTTTATATTTTTCAACTTTTCGTTACTTTGGACTTTAGTGGTAAATTATTGCTATTTAAGTTCTACTAGCAAATTAACCTGTTATAAAAATGGATCATCGAGACCATGATTTGCTGTCCAAGGACACCATCCAATTGGGTCGAATCCTGCCGGTTGAGGTAATTTAAATACACTCAAATGCTCACTATTGTATTTTTTAAGCTACTAAATCTTTCATTTTAACAGATCTGGAAAATCGTAGCAGAAAAACTGGACAATCCTAAAAGTTTTAACAACGCATCACCCTTTTTTAGGAATCTGTTAACTTCAGAAAGGAAACTGTTCCTTTTTCAAAATGTTCTGGTTGCTATCACCGATAATTTTTGGGAAAATGGAAAGCAAGATATTCTTTCAGTTGCAAATATTCTTAAGTGCCGACAAGTTTGTAAAATTTGGAACATAGCGGTCGACAGATTTGTTGGAAATGCTTGTCATTACAGTAAGGAAACAACTACTTTAAGTAAAGTATTACAAGATAAGATTTATTACGGTTTTTGGGATGAGGACCCTGAAATCCCTCGTCGTGACACAGTCTTTCACTTTTTAAAATATTTCGAGCGTACTCATCCTGCCAAATCATTGGAATACAGAAATCCATTTATTTTGTCAAAACTGTCAGTCACCACACCATGTTTTGTTGACCACGACATCGAGGCGGCTGAAGAATTGACAAGGTATCTTAATGGAATATCAACTATGCTGCAACGATATGGAACAAGTGTGACTGACTTTACAGTTGAGTTTTATGGAGGCGGTTTGGATCTCGAATATGCCGTTTGTTTACAAAAATGGTTGGTTTCAATGCCAAATCTGATACATTTGGTAATTGAAGATCATACTGAATGTTTCCAAATTAGCATTCCTAACCTTCAGGCATTTTGTCTAAGTATGCCCTTCCCAAAACTAAATTGCTTGGAAAAGGTTAAAGTTCGCCGATTTACGGGACATTTGTCTAGCCACTTGATCCAGCAAAATAACCATATTTCTCATTTAGAAGTGAAAGAGGGCGAGGACCAATTTGGCATTTTTAACTTTGCACTTCCAAATTTGAAGACATTTAAGATCTAATTTGCGAAAAATTTGCACCATATCTCTGGCAAATTGAACTCTCCAGAAGTTCATCGGCCAGTGACAACATTGTCAATTTCTCTAGAGGATGCAGATGATATTAAAGTGTGCAAAGAAGGTTTAAAGATTGTGCAAGCAAAGTTTGCTCAAACTTTAGAGTCGCTTTCCTTGAAACTTCCAATAGCATATAATAAATCTGCAAGTATTTCTTTCCAGAATTTCAACGACCTTCAGCTTTGTTTCCCAAAGTTGTTAAAATCTTATATGAGCACGAGTAAACCAATAAGTTTGGATTTTTTGTTGCCGATGAAGGGCCACTTACAACAAATTTTTGTGGATGTTCGGTATACTTTGTCTAAAAAGAGAACATTAGAAGTTCCCAAGTCAATTGTAGAATTCTGTGGTTTTGAATCGGGAGACAGAATATTGGACTCTAATATTTGGAATCAATTTGAAAAGCTAGTGCAAATAGGAATTGATCGATGTGGGTCAATGGGAACGAAATATTTCCACAGATCTGACTGGGAACAAAAGGAAAATAAATAGAATAACTTATAATATTCAAAGACATTTCATTTGGAAGAAGTGCGATAAAGGGACATTTAATGCGTTTTCAACGAAAACATTGTGTAAATAGCAAATAAATTGATAAGTTGGTAAGATGTTGGAATTTGCGTAAAGCGGGTTTATAGATGATGTTTAATTTATTAATTATAGTTATTTTACTCTAAATGTAAGCACATATATGTAAGTGGTAATTGAATAGAATATATTAATATATATCAAATCAAACAATAGGAAATATGTGACCATATTTTGATGTAAGCATAATTTCAAAAGTTTCAAAAAAGCTACGCCGTAAATAAATTTTCTACATAAGGTTTACATATTAAGTTTTTGTTCGATAAAATGTTTAAAGTAATACATGGTTAAGTTAGAATGCTAAAACCAACTTTTCTAAGAATTTATTACAACATACATACTTTTGCTACGTATGTATTGGTATGATTTTTGTGTAACGTAAACAAAATTTATATTGCGTTTACGTGGTTCGTTGTCTTCGTGAGCATTAAAGTTCAATTGTTAGGTATATTAAATATAGGAAAATATAAGGTAAAGTTTTAGTTAATAGTTGACTTTCAGGACAAAATATTCCCTTGTAATTTTGTAGTAATTAAATTTGAACTGGCAGTAAATAAAAAAAACACGTTCACTATTTTTTGATAAAGAGCAGTGTTTTGTTGTACGCGTTACTTGCCAACATTGTCACCACAAACGGGCAGTAAGACAAGTTCCATAAATACCATCCCCACTGAGATATCCGAAGAAGGACTAGGTCTTCATCAGAGACAACAGACTAATTTTTTTTACCAGATCAGTAACTCCTGAGTCACTACCCAACTTTATTAAAATATCTCCTACTTTTTAATATTAACTCATGTGATGGTCATCAATTTATTAAGTGTTTTTGCATTTCCAACATTTGAGGCTGGATTTAATTTTTTATGGAAAAGTTTTGTTTTGGCTAATTGCATACACTATATAATGTAAACTACGTTAACAATACTTTTGTGGGGCTTATATGCATATTAATATTTGGCTAACATAGTGCATTAGTGGAAGTTCTATTCATTCGCACATTACTATTTGGAAACTTGCATGCTTCTTCTATAATGTGGTTTTATATTTGTTCTAATTCAAGTAACTCAGAATGATAATTCTGTGATTTTTCTGTATCTATGATGAAATACATGTGTTAAGCTATAAACCTTAACTATATTCAAAAGAACGTTTAAAGATTTAATTACATTAATTGGTTAAGTAAAACTAATTTCAATATTATTTTTTTAATCAGAATCTTCCACCCAATATTCTTTTGACACTACGATTTGCTATCATAACTCGGCAATGCTGATATAGATTTTAAATGGATCAAATATTATGTGTGGTAACTTTTATTGCTTGTGTTGCCATACATTATATAGCACTATACGATATTTCTTATAAGTAGGGCATTGTTTTGCGCAACATATTTATTAAAAATCAATATGCTTGCGCTAAGAAAATTTGTTTGAATATTTAAGCATCACAATTAAACTAATGATTTGCATGAGTACCTCAACCATTTTTTGGGTTGGGATCCATACATTTGTATTGCCTGTAAAGCCGATGGGTTTAAATTGTCCTGATTGTATATTTTCAGTAAAAAGTTCGGAATAGTAGATTTTCCATAGAAACTTTACTCAATATACATACATTTCTAAGTTTACCAAAACACACATAATTTATTACGTGGGATCATATATTTAAAAGAAAGGAATCATTAAGCAATCCTTTTCATTTAATTACCTGTCCAAAGTCATCGCTATTCAAGTAAAATAATTTCTTTCCAAAATGGAAAATATTTTATTCCAGCTTTTGTTACTTTTAATTATGGCGCCAATTTGTGACTCCTCAAACTTGACCACTACATGGTACCAAATCAATATCACTAACATCAAACATTTAACTCCACAAGCTTTCAAACTTATAAATTTCAATTACAAAAACTACCGCTTGAACAAACTTCTTGATGGATTTGGTCAAGAAAAGTGCTTAGAAGGTCAACAACTTTGACAGCGTCAGTATCCAATCCGGATTAAACTTTCCTGTTATGCTTAGAAGGATGAATTATGCAAGCATTCAATCAAAGGATTACAGGTATCGCGAACGGCAAAGGTGGAGTTTTACAGAAATTAGTTGGTTCGCTTTTCAAATGCCATCAGTATTTACAAATATCTCCTTAGAAGTACAGAACGGTACGGATGTTCAACAAATAGAACATCCTTGTCCTGTGTCTAGTCTTTACAGAGGAATCCAACCTTACACATTTGTTTCTCCAAGTTGTGGTCATTGTGTTTGTTTAAATTTAGACAAATTTGCAGTTGCCACAAAACTTTGGAATTGTCAGGTTGAGATCAACTTATTCATGCCAAAATATATGTTACAAGGACGAAAGTACGCACCCATTTTTTCTCACAGAGAACCTAAAGACAAATTACATTTTTCTGGAATGGTGCTATATGGTGTCCCACAACTAAGTATTTTAATACACGAAAATTATGTCTTGACGTCCGACACATTATCTAAGTGGATGTATGGACATAAATGGGGCTATAGTAAGTTATCCAATGATGTTTACCGAATCCGTACCACAGTTATTATAACTGGGCATGGGAATTGCTTGTGGAGACATAAAAGACAAGGAAAGTGCAAAATAGTTCAGCTTCGTGCACTCGTTCCTTGTTCTTACTGTCATTTTGGTTACTACCCGCGAGATTTTCCCTTAAAAAGTGTTTCATTCAAAAACGCGGCAAGGGCTGGGAAACAATCCAGTAATCAGATACTCCGCTGGCAGTCAGCGAACGCAAATGAGGAAAGTGAATTGCTTGACCTATCAGTTACCTATTTTAACACTATTTCATTGAAGCCTTACAACTTGGAAAACATACTGGCACAATTTTCAATAACTACAGAATTACAAAATCGCTTGGTAATGGCGTGTATCTTTGAACTAAGCTCAGCATTTGGTAACTACACAATAAATAATTTTACTAATGAGAAGTTTCCTCGCGAAGTAACTTGGCATTTAGATTTTTCAGATGCACATAAATCCGAGGTACTAAAATTAGAAAACAAGTTGAGCGCTCTTCATTCTGTAAGTTTTGGTGCACAAGGCGTAGAAAATTTCGCATTTTTAGAATTCATCGTTGTTTCTAGTAAATTTATTTGGATATTTTTGCTCATATCAGTTATAGCTTCGTTCGTCATTATCCGAAAAGTTTCAGGAACAGCGAAACTTATAGACTCTGTTCAACAGATACTTTGTTTTTTTAAAGAGTTTTTCGAACAATGGGACCCTTTTCCTCGAAGCCTATTAAATGTTAAATCCTTAAGGTTTCCTATTGTAGCTGCCTTACTGATGGGCTTAGTGCTGAGCAATGCGTATAAAATTACCAACGTGTATAATATTGTTACGCCCAGAAAAATCATTCCGTATACTGTATTTGATGAATTAGTTCAAGACAATTTTTCAGTTTAAAGCAGAATTATGTACCTCGATTATTTCAGTGTAGCGGAGGAGCATTTATCTTGGCATTCAAAGGAAACTATTAGTTTCGGTAACTACACATCCTTTTCTCACGAGGTGTCGGACCACAAAATTAAAATTTATGCTACAAAAACGGAGGATTTCCTGGCGTAATTTCGTACAGAGTTATATTTAGACTACAATGATAGACTTAAACATATTGCCTTCAGATCCCAGGTTCACAAGTTTTTACCAGACATCTTTTTATCTCCAGTTAAGGCACTTAGTATGCTTGCACACTCAAAACTCTTAAGGCATCACAATTTAACAATTTATAGACATCGTATACCGTATTGGGCAGCAGCACTTAACCAACACGTTTTGAACAACCCAGAAAAATTGATATTTGTGAGTTTAAGAAATTGCTCTAGAACAGCATCGATTTTGCCCATTGACATCGCTTACAAAATGGCAACATCGTTAAAAAATTAAATGATGATGATGAAATATATTAAACTACAAACCGTTGCTATATTCAAAAGCAATCTTGAACAATTAAGTACATTATCTGGTTAAGTAAAACGAATTTTAATATTATTTAAGAAAACCATAATTTACCAACGAGTATTCTTTAACCACCAACCTTTAAAGGACAACATAGATTTTAAGTGGATTAAATATGTATTATGTGTGGTAACTTTTAGCGCTTGCGTTGCTATACATAACATATCGGTGTGGGATATTCCGTATAAGTAAAGCAGTGAGTTGAGCAGTATATGTAATAAAAATTAATAATCTGGCAATAAAAAAAATTGTTTAAATATTTAAACTGTTCAATTAAACTAATGGTTTGAATAAGCACCTTTAATATTTTTGGGAATTTTGATCCATATAGTTGTCGCGCAAGTAAACCTGGAAGGATTAGATTGCTCTTCTAAATTGTATCGTATTATTCCAGTAAAACGTTTTTACTATCAGAGTTTTAACAAGAAATCTACTCAATATACGAACAATTCAACATTTACCAAAATATGTATAAATAACGATAAACCACTATGCTTAAAACCTCTTTACAAAAATCTATTATTTAAAATTACTTTGCTTTAAGTTCGTCTTAACTTATAAAATACACGCATTTGTGCAAATTTTTGAACAGTACCCCAAAAATGGAATGCTATATAAAACGGTGGCAGCAGCAAGATAAATATTCGGTTGAATAACTTTTGTATCATGCATATATTTTATGTACTAAAATTTATGTCTCTATAATTTTTGCCATTGATTTATATTTTCAGGACTCAGAGTTGTACTTGTACTCTATATGGTAATTGTTGTATCATTGACTAGCAATCGTTTGATTAGTTGAGTTTTCATTTTTTTTTAATTCTGTCTTAAATTTGCTAACGCACATATGTTTTACTACAATAAATCAAAATGTATTACTTCATGACCAAAATGGTTCACTATATATAATTTAACTGTTTAAGCAATACCATTTATGAAAACACGGAGATCATAACCAACTTGATCATAGGAACATTAATATTTAAAATATTTCTGAATGTTTCTGTAATAATGATGAAATATGTTAAACCCCAAACCTTTGCTATGTTCAAAAAGACACATGAAGATTTAATTACATTACATGATTAAGTAAAACGAATTTTAATATTATTCAAGAAAACCATAGTCTTCCAACGAGTACTTTATAGTCATTAAAATTTCAAAGCATCAAAAGTAGTCATAACATATATCTTAAAAGGATGAAAATTATGTGTGGTAACTAGTATCGCTTGCGTTGCTAGTATAGCATCATATAGCAGTATAATACATTTTGTTTAAATAGAGCATTGTTTTGCGTAATATGCTTAGTAAAACTTGCATTACAAAAATTTGTTTAAGTATTAAGCAATACAATTAAACTAATGGTTTGCATAAGTACCTGAAATATTTTTGGGGATTATGATCCATACATTTGTTATTGCCTGTAAATCCGGAGGGTTTAAGTTGTGCTTACCAATTATGTTCTGTATGTTTCCAGTAAAAAATATTTTGATTAGCCAATTTTGCATAGAAAATTTACTTAGTATACACAAATACAACTTAGGCTTCAAAGTTTTTATAGCGTACTACCTGGTTTCGTATATTTAGTGAAAGGAATCTTTTAGCAAGCAAGGAACAATTTGCTGTACAAAGTTATTGCAATTCTATTCAAATATACCTTATCCAAAATGAAAATAATTTTATTCCAAGTAGCGTTATTTTTAATTATTTCAAACATTTCCGAATCCTCCTATTTGAGTACTATATCGTACCAGTACCAAATCAATATCACTTCCATCACAAATATAACTCCACAATCTTTGAAACTATTGCGTTACATTTCTACACACTACGACTCTGAAACACTCAAGGAGGAGCACAAAATGGTAAAAAATCGTGGTTATGAGTCATTAAGCAACTTAAACAAACTTCTTGATAGGATCGGTCAAGAAAAGTGCTTAGTTGTAGTCAATAACTTTGAAGGCGTCAACATCCATTCCGGTTTAAAATATCCTGTTATGCTTAGAAGAATGAACTATGCATACATTAAAACAAAACATAGAATGGCAATTGGTTGGTCTTCTCCAAATATTATTTGGTACCCATTTCAAATGCAGTCTATATTTACAAATGTATCCATAAATGTAACGAACGGTACAGATTTTTCTCAATTAGAACATCCCTGTCCTGTTTCCAAGTTATTCAGAGGAATTTCATTTCCCCATGTTATCAATCCAGGGTGTGGTCATTGTGTTTGTTTAAATTTAAATAAATTTGCTAGCAGCTCGAAACTTTGGAGTAGTCAGATTGAGGCTAACTTATTCATGCCAAACTATATGTTAAAAGGCAGAAAATACGCAACCATTTTTTCTCACAAACAACCTAAAAAATATATACCATTCACTGGAATGGTGCCATTTGGAGTGCCGCCCATTAGAATAATAATAAACGAAAATTATACCCTTACGTCCAAAATTTTGTCAGACTGGATGAATGGAATCTTATGGGGCCAAACTGAATCTAATAATGTGTACAAAATCCGTAACACAGTTATTATAACCGGGCATGCAAATTGCTTTTGGATTCGCAGCGAAATAGGAAAGTGCGAAATAGTTGAGCTTCGGGCACTTGTACCTTGTAGCGACTGCCGTACTGGATACTACACACGAGATTTGCATTTGAAACGTATCTCATTCAAATACGTAATACGGAATGGAATACCGCATAAAAAACAGCTACTCCGCTGGCAGCCCGCGAAAGAAAAAGAGGGAAGCAAAATTTTGGACCAAGCAGTTACCTTTTTTAACACTATTTCATTGAAACGATACAATGTGGGAAATATACTGGCACAATTTCCAAAAACGAAAGAATTACAAAATCGCTTGTTAATCGCGTATATGTTTGAACTTTGCTCGGCATTTGGCAACTTCACAACCAACGATCAATATAGGCGTGGTCAAGTCACTTGGCGATTGGTTTTTTCTGATTCCAGTGCATCCCAAGTTCTTAAATTAGAAAACAAGTTTAGCGCTCTACATTTTGTTAGTTGTGGCGCTCAAGGCGTAGAAAATCTAGCGTTTTTGGAGTTTATCGTTGTGTTTAGTAAAAATATTTGGATATTTTTGCTGATATCAGTTATGGCTTCGTTCCTTGTTATCAGACAAGTTTCAGGAAGGGCGAAATTTATGGACGCAGTTCGACAGATGCTTTGTTTTTTGAAAATATTTTTCGAGCAGGGCGACCCTTTTCCTCCAAGCTTGTTAAATGTTAAATCATTAAGGTTTCCTATTGTAGCTGCGTTATTGATGGGCTTAGTGCTCAGCAATGCATATAAAAGTACTAACGTGTATAATATTGTGACACCCAGAAAAATCATTCCGTATACTCTTTTCTCCGAGTTAGTTCAAAACAATTTTTCAGTGTACACTAGAATTGTACACCTCGATTACTTTACTGTTGCGAGGGTGTATTAGGTTTGGTTTCCGGAAGACGTCATTAGTTTCCGTGACTACACATATTTTTCGCATAATGTATCCCACCACAAATTTGAGATTTTTGCTACAAAAACTAATGACACTCTGGCATTTTTTCGTTCCGAGCTGCATAAGGATCAAGAAAACTACGTACACTACACTGATAAACTTAAAGAGGTTGCCTTAAAATCTCAGATTCATCAACTTTTACCAGACATTTTATTATCTCCGGTGAGGGCACTTAGCATGCTTGCGCACTCAAACATGCTAAAATATCACAATTTAAGAATTTATAAGCATCGGATACCGAACTGGGCAGCTGCATTAAACCAATATGTTTTGTTCAACCAAGAAAAATTTATATTTGAGAGTTTGAGAAATTGTTCAAAAACAGCTTGGATTTTACCCATTGACATTGCCTACAAAATGGCTACATTTTTAAGAAAATTACATCTACATTCAGACGTAGGAATCGAAACATACTATCAGACGAACTTTTCTTTGTTATTAGAAGGGTTTGTGCCTTTTCATGTGTACGACAGGTTAATACACATAGCGGAGGCTGGTATATTTGACTGGTGGCATAAATTAAATGTTAAAGCGCTGGTTACAATTGATAATATAAAGCCATCGCTTTCAAAACCAAGCATAAAAGGAAACATCCTGGTTATTTTTATCATTTGGCTCTCTGGTGCGTCCATAGGAATGTTGACATTTGTAGGGGAAAATTATACAAAAATTTATCGTTTTGTTTTATTTGTGCTAAAAACTTGTGCGAAATTTGTATGCAATGCTTTGATTCTCTCTATTATACGCTTTTGTTGTGGAAATACAAAACGAATTTACGGCAATCGTATATTGAAAAAGGTAAAGACAAAGAGACTCAAAAAGGTAAAGACACGTAAATATTGTAGGAACGTTAAACGATAGAATAACGATAAACCATTTTTCTTAAAACCTCTAAATTAATATTATTGATTATATTATTTTTTAAATTGCTTTAATTTGGTCGTAAATTTAAAAAAAAAATTGTGCAAGTATTGGATCGGTGCCCCAAAAGTGGAATGCTATGTAAAAATAAGAAGAAGTATGAAGTGGAGCGAGCGCAGAGAGAAATTGTTTGATACTCAAGGGCTATACAGCTCCGTAGTGTATGGTTGATTGAATACGTGTTCATACATTTTATTGTTTACTGAGATATAAAAAATAAACAAAATTTATGCATATGTGCTACTTCTTACTAAATATTTTATCGCATTATAATTTTGCATTTAATTCGTAGACTTTGCAAGTTTTGCACACTCAGAAGTCGTTACATCGGTTTCACTCTACATCGTATGTGTTGCAAAATGTACGGGTTTTCCTGGTCTCAGAGGACCCCCTGTCTGAAGATGCGCTAACCATGCGGTGGCCGTGTGTTTGAGAACACATTTTCCTGCAGTGGCTGCTTAAGAGCCATCTAGTCCCATTCGGTGCCATTCAGTGCCAGTCTGTCTCAATGTCTCAAACGAGATCTCAATGCGTTTAGTTGCTGCGGGAAGCTGGTGAGAGGACTCCACGATGCAACCACACTGGTAGAATCAGTAAACCACCGCTGCCGTAGAGCTACTTGACTGAGTAGCAGCCAGCTACTCCTCACTTCTTCCCTGGCCGTCGAGTGAACGGTGTCTCCGGTGGTGTTGTCGCAGCAGCACCACTGGATGTTATAGTAAAATTTCACCCCTTCTGGGCAACTTAATTGTTTTTTTCAGTGAGTTTTAGTCACTTAATGCTGTAAATTGTTGAGTTATTTAACTGGTTTTAACCAATTTTTAATTGGTTTTGTTTGAAATATATTGATCTCTTTTTGTAGTAAAATTTAACCCTTTGTGTCACTGAGTAATACTCATTTTTAACTGGTCCTGTGAAACGAACTTAACTGCATCTTCTGTTTAGGGGCGGTTGGCGCTCTTTGGGCGTTTTAGGTCATCTCGAGTCGACGCGTGGTCATCTTAAAATGTCATGCCTCCTTTTCCAAAAGTATGCACATTGCATGTTTTTGTTTGTTTCGTTGGCAAGCAAATTAAAAATTACGCTTCGACGACAAATATATGACAAGATCAAAAAACCAATTAATAATAAGTAAACTTTTAAACATCTTAAAACTGTTTAGATAAACAATTCAAATATTAAAATTGCCTCGAATATCTTATCAATTAGGTTTGTAGCAAAGTCTTTACAAAATTGATCATCGATTTGTAAAAAGGGTTAATAATATATTCTAATAGGAATACAGGTTTTAACGCTATTTTTCAAAACCAATAAATCCTTTCTATTTACTCCGTTGAATTTATAGTTTAAACATATTCGCTTTTCTTCTTGGTCAATTTTCCAAATTAATAAACTTAACATTTTGTAAAATCTAGAAATTATCCTTAAAGATAAGATTATTGAAAGGAACGCTTGTGTCCAAGGGCTGAATAACAATATGCACATTAAAAAAGGAACGTCTGCATAAGGTCTTTTTAATATCCACGCTCCTATCCCAGATTTTCAAAACCCAACTGTTATGAAAGTTGACAAAAACTCCTGACGACTAGGGGCCGTGTATATACTAATTATACGTACACGGGAACTTAAGAAATACCGCTCAAGTCCAATGTCGAAAAATAGGTTTTCTAGATTAACTTTTATCGTAAATCACGATTCTGAATTTATTTTTGTGTAAAACAAAGATTTTGAGGTTCAATTTGTGAACATGATTGCTCCATTAAGCGCGCACAGCAACAAACAAACAGCTGAGCTGGGGCTCACTACACTTTTTTTCTTTTAGAGCGAGCGCACGCTCAACTCTTTGCTTGTTACTGCGCTAGCTTGTCAACAGCATCATTCCACTTAGAACAAACTGAGCGGCACTTCAGAACATCCTTTACGGGAAATCCTGGAAGGCCTTCATTGTTCCAAACTGTGGAGCCAACAAAAACAAGAACTTTACTGAAAAGATACTCTGAAGGTGGTACAAGATTCCGAAAGAATATAGATGAGTTGGATAGATTTTCAATGTTTTCTGTGTCCCTAAGTCTTAGCAATTTTTTGGCGATAACTCTCCAGATCTTGGGACAAAAATATAATTATGTTTTACTTACGAAATATGATTAAATACTAGGTTAGTGTTTTTTTTTAATCGTTTAAATTATTCTAGGTTTACCTCCTCTGGAAGCATTTTTGTTAAAGGGAAAAAATCTGCGTGAAAGGTGCCCTCCTGCAATAAAGTCTCCCCTGTAGACTGGTTATCACTTGGTTGCTTAGCTTCCATGGTTATTCAACAAATTATAAATCATGCAAATCTACTAAAACTATCCACTTTTCTGAAATAATTTTAAAGTAGTAAAATAAACCAAATATAACAATTTACGATACAGTGATGGTATATAATTTCCGCGATACCATTTTGTTTGATGTAGTCAAATTTTTTACAGCAGTTAGCTTGTTAGTAAAGTAGTGTAATAATCTAAGTGTAAATCAATAGTGCGCAACCCAACAAGATTCGTAGTTCTTTATACTTTGTCATGTACTACAAAAGAATCCTCCTATAACTTCTTCACATATCTCAATAGCAAAGCAAGCAGTAATAATTCGTACTCTACACTAGTGCTCATATAATGCTCATGATGAGATCACGACTTATGACTCATTGCTATGCAAAAAAAAACGTTTTCTTTATCAGTTGGACAGCAGTCATCTTATAAAGTGCCTTTGGAAAATATGTTGGCTCCGATGCCCATGAAACCGAGTTTAATGACTTTATTCAGAGTCATTGATTCTTGTCGAACCAGAGATAATACAACATAATTCTAATGGTTATTTGAAACTTTTATTTTTAATTGTATATTACGCCAAATAAAAGCTATACAAGTTTGATTTAAAACTATATAAAATTATGTTTACTCACCAATGTTTGTCACTTTTTATAAATAAGTAAAAATATATCAAGATTTTCGAAAAAACAATAGATCCAGTACACATACCTAGACATTGAATTTTATTCCTGCTCCGAAACTGCCTTTGCAGAAATTTACAGTGCTGTTATCAGAGCACAGCCTGGCTTGTTTCTGTATAAAGTGTGTATATGCATTTTTAATAGGACAAATACGTGGGATAGTACATATATGCTACGTAGAAAAACGTGTTAAGCATTAATATCTAGCAGCGGCTGTTTTATTCATGCATCTTTAATGCAGCTGGTCAATATTAAGTTCAATGAAGAAAACCCATTTTAAACGTAGCAGAAACTTGGTGCAATATCATCATGCTTTACAAACATAGTCCAAATTTATTGGAGTTCAAAGAATGCTAGAAAATGCTTACAATGTCAGAAATTAAATGCCCAATCAGTTATGTATACTTAAAACGCAAGTATTTAAGGGGATTTTGTTTCAAACTAGTTTTGAACTTTCATCACATCACAAAACACATTGTTAAACAAATATTTAATGACTTACTTCATCAAATTTTTCCAACCATTTATTGCTTAATAGGTCTTACTGTGATACTTGCAGGAATCGACTATTTGTTTCATAAACGATCGTAAAAGTAACCGATGTGTTTTGACACGCAAATGTGTTTATCAAATAAGCTTTTTTCAAAGCTTTCCTCATTTAGCAGCATATAAATACATGTGTATGTACCTTACGTTGTACGCACATCTTTTAATGTTAGACCTTTATGCATTTTCCGAGAAATTATTTTACATACCCTCTTGTAGTATTAAACTCCGATACAAAAGCACAAACATGTCAACACACGTGTTCATAGGTCTTCATTTTAGCGTAAACAAAATCCTTACTGAAGCTAGAAGACCTCAAAGTGCATACAAGTGAAACCGCTACTGATAAAGAATGCATGGCTTCATATCTTAGAAAGGTTTAATGTTGCATATACATAGTGCAAGCAGGTGTTTATGGTACAAAAACTGCATAAGGCAACTAAAGAAAATGCCAGGCCGTATAAATTACACAGACATATATTGAATTGTAATTCCTTCTTAATATTCTGTCGTTAACATATACATATGTACTTGTGCAAAACTGAAACAGGTACTTATAATATGTAGAAATGCACCCACAATGTATGGAGATAAAGCCAAGCCAAAGCAATGCATTATAAGTCTCTGTTTTTTACTGTTTGATTTATTTACTTGTTAAAATTTGTATCGATCACAACTGAGTCAATAATATTTTTGCAGATTATTGTCAAATGTTAAAACGAGACAATTAGTAAAGTTAATTATTACCAAGTTTTATAATATCATGTGTACAGTTTTATTAAAGAAATGATTATTCTAAAACAGTTAACATTCCGTACACTTTAATCTCAAGTATTTTGTAAGATAAATACTACTACAAATAATTATAGTTTTTGTACCAAAATTAACGTCCAGTATGTAATCACACATATTTATGTAAGTTAAGTTCTCATGTTTGGAATGGTCATTTGGTTTTCTATTGTTTTGCTGATGGAACTTTAACATAACAACTTTATATTTTTCAACTTTTCGTTACTTTGGACTTTAGTGGTAAATTATTGCTATTTAAGTTCTACTAGCAAATTAACCTGTTATAAAAATGGATCATCGAGACCATGATTTGCTGTCCAAGGACACCATCCAATTGGGTCGAATCCTGCCGGTTGAGGTAATTTAAATACACTCAAATGCTCACTATTGTATTTTTTAAGCTACTAAATCTTTCATTTTAACAGATCTGGAAAATCGTAGCAGAAAAACTGGACAATCCTAAAAGTTTTAACAACGCATCACCCTTTTTTAGGAATCTGTTAACTTCAGAAAGGAAACTGTTCCTTTTTCAAAATGTTCTGGTTGCTATCACCGATAATTTTTGGGAAAATGGAAAGCAAGATATTCTTTCAGTTGCAAATATTCTTAAGTGCCGACAAGTTTGTAAAATTTGGAACATAGCGGTCGACAGATTTGTTGGAAATGCTTGTCATTACAGTAAGGAAACAACTACTTTAAGTAAAGTATTACAAGATAAGATTTATTACGGTTTTTGGGATGAGGACCCTGAAATCCCTCGTCGTGACACAGTCTTTCACTTTTTAAAATATTTCGAGCGTACTCATCCTGCCAAATCATTGGAATACAGAAATCCATTTATTTTGTCAAAACTGTCAGTCACCACACCATGTTTTGTTGACCACGACATCGAGGCGGCTGAAGAATTGACAAGGTATCTTAATGGAATATCAACTATGCTGCAACGATATGGAACAAGTGTGACTGACTTTACAGTTGAGTTTTATGGAGGCGGTTTGGATCTCGAATATGCCGTTTGTTTACAAAAATGGTTGGTTTCAATGCCAAATCTGATACATTTGGTAATTGAAGATCATACTGAATGTTTCCAAATTAGCATTCCTAACCTTCAGGCATTTTGTCTAAGTATGCCCTTCCCAAAACTAAATTGCTTGGAAAAGGTTAAAGTTCGCCGATTTACGGGACATTTGTCTAGCCACTTGATCCAGCAAAATAACCATATTTCTCATTTAGAAGTGAAAGAGGGCGAGGACCAATTTGGCATTTTTAACTTTGCACTTCCAAATTTGAAGACATTTAAGATCTAATTTGCGAAAAATTTGCACCATATCTCTGGCAAATTGAACTCTCCAGAAGTTCATCGGCCAGTGACAACATTGTCAATTTCTCTAGAGGATGCAGATGATATTAAAGTGTGCAAAGAAGGTTTAAAGATTGTGCAAGCAAAGTTTGCTCAAACTTTAGAGTCGCTTTCCTTGAAACTTCCAATAGCATATAATAAATCTGCAAGTATTTCTTTCCAGAATTTCAACGACCTTCAGCTTTGTTTCCCAAAGTTGTTAAAATCTTATATGAGCACGAGTAAACCAATAAGTTTGGATTTTTTGTTGCCGATGAAGGGCCACTTACAACAAATTTTTGTGGATGTTCGGTATACTTTGTCTAAAAAGAGAACATTAGAAGTTCCCAAGTCAATTGTAGAATTCTGTGGTTTTGAATCGGGAGACAGAATATTGGACTCTAATATTTGGAATCAATTTGAAAAGCTAGTGCAAATAGGAATTGATCGATGTGGGTCAATGGGAACGAAATATTTCCACAGATCTGACTGGGAACAAAAGGAAAATAAATAGAATAACTTATAATATTCAAAGACATTTCATTTGGAAGAAGTGCGATAAAGGGACATTTAATGCGTTTTCAACGAAAACATTGTGTAAATAGCAAATAAATTGATAAGTTGGTAAGATGTTGGAATTTGCGTAAAGCGGGTTTATAGATGATGTTTAATTTATTAATTATAGTTATTTTACTCTAAATGTAAGCACATATATGTAAGTGGTAATTGAATAGAATATATTAATATATATCAAATCAAACAATAGGAAATATGTGACCATATTTTGATGTAAGCATAATTTCAAAAGTTTCAAAAAAGCTACGCCGTAAATAAATTTTCTACATAAGGTTTACATATTAAGTTTTTGTTCGATAAAATGTTTAAAGTAATACATGGTTAAGTTAGAATGCTAAAACCAACTTTTCTAAGAATTTATTACAACATACATACTTTTGCTACGTATGTATTGGTATGATTTTTGTGTAACGTAAACAAAATTTATATTGCGTTTACGTGGTTCGTTGTCTTCGTGAGCATTAAAGTTCAATTGTTAGGTATATTAAATATAGGAAAATATAAGGTAAAGTTTTAGTTAATAGTTGACTTTCAGGACAAAATATTCCCTTGTAATTTTGTAGTAATTAAATTTGAACTGGCAGTAAATAAAAAAAACACGTTCACTATTTTTTGATAAAGAGCAGTGTTTTGTTGTACGCGTTACTTGCCAACATTGTCACCACAAACGGGCAGTAAGACAAGTTCCATAAATACCATCCCCACTGAGATATCCGAAGAAGGACTAGGTCTTCATCAGAGACAACAGACTAATTTTTTTTACCAGATCAGTAACTCCTGAGTCACTACCCAACTTTATTAAAATATCTCCTACTTTTTAATATTAACTCATGTGATGGTCATCAATTTATTAAGTGTTTTTGCATTTCCAACATTTGAGGCTGGATTTAATTTTTTATGGAAAAGTTTTGTTTTGGCTAATTGCATACACTATATAATGTAAACTACGTTAACAATACTTTTGTGGGGCTTATATGCATATTAATATTTGGCTAACATAGTGCATTAGTGGAAGTTCTATTCATTCGCACATTACTATTTGGAAACTTGCATGCTTCTTCTATAATGTGGTTTTATATTTGTTCTAATTCAAGTAACTCAGAATGATAATTCTGTGATTTTTCTGTATCTATGATGAAATACATGTGTTAAGCTATAAACCTTAACTATATTCAAAAGAACGTTTAAAGATTTAATTACATTAATTGGTTAAGTAAAACTAATTTCAATATTATTTTTTTAATCAGAATCTTCCACCCAATATTCTTTTGACACTACGATTTGCTATCATAACTCGGCAATGCTGATATAGATTTTAAATGGATCAAATATTATGTGTGGTAACTTTTATTGCTTGTGTTGCCATACATTATATAGCACTATACGATATTTCTTATAAGTAGGGCATTGTTTTGCGCAACATATTTATTAAAAATCAATATGCTTGCGCTAAGAAAATTTGTTTGAATATTTAAGCATCACAATTAAACTAATGATTTGCATGAGTACCTCAACCATTTTTTGGGTTGGGATCCATACATTTGTATTGCCTGTAAAGCCGATGGGTTTAAATTGTCCTGATTGTATATTTTCAGTAAAAAGTTCGGAATAGTAGATTTTCCATAGAAACTTTACTCAATATACATACATTTCTAAGTTTACCAAAACACACATAATTTATTACGTGGGATCATATATTTAAAAGAAAGGAATCATTAAGCAATCCTTTTCATTTAATTACCTGTCCAAAGTCATCGCTATTCAAGTAAAATAATTTCTTTCCAAAATGGAAAATATTTTATTCCAGCTTTTGTTACTTTTAATTATGGCGCCAATTTGTGACTCCTCAAACTTGACCACTACATGGTACCAAATCAATATCACTAACATCAAACATTTAACTCCACAAGCTTTCAAACTTATAAATTTCAATTACAAAAACTACCGCTTGAACAAACTTCTTGATGGATTTGGTCAAGAAAAGTGCTTAGAAGGTCAACAACTTTGACAGCGTCAGTATCCAATCCGGATTAAACTTTCCTGTTATGCTTAGAAGGATGAATTATGCAAGCATTCAATCAAAGGATTACAGGTATCGCGAACGGCAAAGGTGGAGTTTTACAGAAATTAGTTGGTTCGCTTTTCAAATGCCATCAGTATTTACAAATATCTCCTTAGAAGTACAGAACGGTACGGATGTTCAACAAATAGAACATCCTTGTCCTGTGTCTAGTCTTTACAGAGGAATCCAACCTTACACATTTGTTTCTCCAAGTTGTGGTCATTGTGTTTGTTTAAATTTAGACAAATTTGCAGTTGCCACAAAACTTTGGAATTGTCAGGTTGAGATCAACTTATTCATGCCAAAATATATGTTACAAGGACGAAAGTACGCACCCATTTTTTCTCACAGAGAACCTAAAGACAAATTACATTTTTCTGGAATGGTGCTATATGGTGTCCCACAACTAAGTATTTTAATACACGAAAATTATGTCTTGACGTCCGACACATTATCTAAGTGGATGTATGGACATAAATGGGGCTATAGTAAGTTATCCAATGATGTTTACCGAATCCGTACCACAGTTATTATAACTGGGCATGGGAATTGCTTGTGGAGACATAAAAGACAAGGAAAGTGCAAAATAGTTCAGCTTCGTGCACTCGTTCCTTGTTCTTACTGTCATTTTGGTTACTACCCGCGAGATTTTCCCTTAAAAAGTGTTTCATTCAAAAACGCGGCAAGGGCTGGGAAACAATCCAGTAATCAGATACTCCGCTGGCAGTCAGCGAACGCAAATGAGGAAAGTGAATTGCTTGACCTATCAGTTACCTATTTTAACACTATTTCATTGAAGCCTTACAACTTGGAAAACATACTGGCACAATTTTCAATAACTACAGAATTACAAAATCGCTTGGTAATGGCGTGTATCTTTGAACTAAGCTCAGCATTTGGTAACTACACAATAAATAATTTTACTAATGAGAAGTTTCCTCGCGAAGTAACTTGGCATTTAGATTTTTCAGATGCACATAAATCCGAGGTACTAAAATTAGAAAACAAGTTGAGCGCTCTTCATTCTGTAAGTTTTGGTGCACAAGGCGTAGAAAATTTCGCATTTTTAGAATTCATCGTTGTTTCTAGTAAATTTATTTGGATATTTTTGCTCATATCAGTTATAGCTTCGTTCGTCATTATCCGAAAAGTTTCAGGAACAGCGAAACTTATAGACTCTGTTCAACAGATACTTTGTTTTTTTAAAGAGTTTTTCGAACAATGGGACCCTTTTCCTCGAAGCCTATTAAATGTTAAATCCTTAAGGTTTCCTATTGTAGCTGCCTTACTGATGGGCTTAGTGCTGAGCAATGCGTATAAAATTACCAACGTGTATAATATTGTTACGCCCAGAAAAATCATTCCGTATACTGTATTTGATGAATTAGTTCAAGACAATTTTTCAGTTTAAAGCAGAATTATGTACCTCGATTATTTCAGTGTAGCGGAGGAGCATTTATCTTGGCATTCAAAGGAAACTATTAGTTTCGGTAACTACACATCCTTTTCTCACGAGGTGTCGGACCACAAAATTAAAATTTATGCTACAAAAACGGAGGATTTCCTGGCGTAATTTCGTACAGAGTTATATTTAGACTACAATGATAGACTTAAACATATTGCCTTCAGATCCCAGGTTCACAAGTTTTTACCAGACATCTTTTTATCTCCAGTTAAGGCACTTAGTATGCTTGCACACTCAAAACTCTTAAGGCATCACAATTTAACAATTTATAGACATCGTATACCGTATTGGGCAGCAGCACTTAACCAACACGTTTTGAACAACCCAGAAAAATTGATATTTGTGAGTTTAAGAAATTGCTCTAGAACAGCATCGATTTTGCCCATTGACATCGCTTACAAAATGGCAACATCGTTAAAAAATTAAATGATGATGATGAAATATATTAAACTACAAACCGTTGCTATATTCAAAAGCAATCTTGAACAATTAAGTACATTATCTGGTTAAGTAAAACGAATTTTAATATTATTTAAGAAAACCATAATTTACCAACGAGTATTCTTTAACCACCAACCTTTAAAGGACAACATAGATTTTAAGTGGATTAAATATGTATTATGTGTGGTAACTTTTAGCGCTTGCGTTGCTATACATAACATATCGGTGTGGGATATTCCGTATAAGTAAAGCAGTGAGTTGAGCAGTATATGTAATAAAAATTAATAATCTGGCAATAAAAAAAATTGTTTAAATATTTAAACTGTTCAATTAAACTAATGGTTTGAATAAGCACCTTTAATATTTTTGGGAATTTTGATCCATATAGTTGTCGCGCAAGTAAACCTGGAAGGATTAGATTGCTCTTCTAAATTGTATCGTATTATTCCAGTAAAACGTTTTTACTATCAGAGTTTTAACAAGAAATCTACTCAATATACGAACAATTCAACATTTACCAAAATATGTATAAATAACGATAAACCACTATGCTTAAAACCTCTTTACAAAAATCTATTATTTAAAATTACTTTGCTTTAAGTTCGTCTTAACTTATAAAATACACGCATTTGTGCAAATTTTTGAACAGTACCCCAAAAATGGAATGCTATATAAAACGGTGGCAGCAGCAAGATAAATATTCGGTTGAATAACTTTTGTATCATGCATATATTTTATGTACTAAAATTTATGTCTCTATAATTTTTGCCATTGATTTATATTTTCAGGACTCAGAGTTGTACTTGTACTCTATATGGTAATTGTTGTATCATTGACTAGCAATCGTTTGATTAGTTGAGTTTTCATTTTTTTTTAATTCTGTCTTAAATTTGCTAACGCACATATGTTTTACTACAATAAATCAAAATGTATTACTTCATGACCAAAATGGTTCACTATATATAATTTAACTGTTTAAGCAATACCATTTATGAAAACACGGAGATCATAACCAACTTGATCATAGGAACATTAATATTTAAAATATTTCTGAATGTTTCTGTAATAATGATGAAATATGTTAAACCCCAAACCTTTGCTATGTTCAAAAAGACACATGAAGATTTAATTACATTACATGATTAAGTAAAACGAATTTTAATATTATTCAAGAAAACCATAGTCTTCCAACGAGTACTTTATAGTCATTAAAATTTCAAAGCATCAAAAGTAGTCATAACATATATCTTAAAAGGATGAAAATTATGTGTGGTAACTAGTATCGCTTGCGTTGCTAGTATAGCATCATATAGCAGTATAATACATTTTGTTTAAATAGAGCATTGTTTTGCGTAATATGCTTAGTAAAACTTGCATTACAAAAATTTGTTTAAGTATTAAGCAATACAATTAAACTAATGGTTTGCATAAGTACCTGAAATATTTTTGGGGATTATGATCCATACATTTGTTATTGCCTGTAAATCCGGAGGGTTTAAGTTGTGCTTACCAATTATGTTCTGTATGTTTCCAGTAAAAAATATTTTGATTAGCCAATTTTGCATAGAAAATTTACTTAGTATACACAAATACAACTTAGGCTTCAAAGTTTTTATAGCGTACTACCTGGTTTCGTATATTTAGTGAAAGGAATCTTTTAGCAAGCAAGGAACAATTTGCTGTACAAAGTTATTGCAATTCTATTCAAATATACCTTATCCAAAATGAAAATAATTTTATTCCAAGTAGCGTTATTTTTAATTATTTCAAACATTTCCGAATCCTCCTATTTGAGTACTATATCGTACCAGTACCAAATCAATATCACTTCCATCACAAATATAACTCCACAATCTTTGAAACTATTGCGTTACATTTCTACACACTACGACTCTGAAACACTCAAGGAGGAGCACAAAATGGTAAAAAATCGTGGTTATGAGTCATTAAGCAACTTAAACAAACTTCTTGATAGGATCGGTCAAGAAAAGTGCTTAGTTGTAGTCAATAACTTTGAAGGCGTCAACATCCATTCCGGTTTAAAATATCCTGTTATGCTTAGAAGAATGAACTATGCATACATTAAAACAAAACATAGAATGGCAATTGGTTGGTCTTCTCCAAATATTATTTGGTACCCATTTCAAATGCAGTCTATATTTACAAATGTATCCATAAATGTAACGAACGGTACAGATTTTTCTCAATTAGAACATCCCTGTCCTGTTTCCAAGTTATTCAGAGGAATTTCATTTCCCCATGTTATCAATCCAGGGTGTGGTCATTGTGTTTGTTTAAATTTAAATAAATTTGCTAGCAGCTCGAAACTTTGGAGTAGTCAGATTGAGGCTAACTTATTCATGCCAAACTATATGTTAAAAGGCAGAAAATACGCAACCATTTTTTCTCACAAACAACCTAAAAAATATATACCATTCACTGGAATGGTGCCATTTGGAGTGCCGCCCATTAGAATAATAATAAACGAAAATTATACCCTTACGTCCAAAATTTTGTCAGACTGGATGAATGGAATCTTATGGGGCCAAACTGAATCTAATAATGTGTACAAAATCCGTAACACAGTTATTATAACCGGGCATGCAAATTGCTTTTGGATTCGCAGCGAAATAGGAAAGTGCGAAATAGTTGAGCTTCGGGCACTTGTACCTTGTAGCGACTGCCGTACTGGATACTACACACGAGATTTGCATTTGAAACGTATCTCATTCAAATACGTAATACGGAATGGAATACCGCATAAAAAACAGCTACTCCGCTGGCAGCCCGCGAAAGAAAAAGAGGGAAGCAAAATTTTGGACCAAGCAGTTACCTTTTTTAACACTATTTCATTGAAACGATACAATGTGGGAAATATACTGGCACAATTTCCAAAAACGAAAGAATTACAAAATCGCTTGTTAATCGCGTATATGTTTGAACTTTGCTCGGCATTTGGCAACTTCACAACCAACGATCAATATAGGCGTGGTCAAGTCACTTGGCGATTGGTTTTTTCTGATTCCAGTGCATCCCAAGTTCTTAAATTAGAAAACAAGTTTAGCGCTCTACATTTTGTTAGTTGTGGCGCTCAAGGCGTAGAAAATCTAGCGTTTTTGGAGTTTATCGTTGTGTTTAGTAAAAATATTTGGATATTTTTGCTGATATCAGTTATGGCTTCGTTCCTTGTTATCAGACAAGTTTCAGGAAGGGCGAAATTTATGGACGCAGTTCGACAGATGCTTTGTTTTTTGAAAATATTTTTCGAGCAGGGCGACCCTTTTCCTCCAAGCTTGTTAAATGTTAAATCATTAAGGTTTCCTATTGTAGCTGCGTTATTGATGGGCTTAGTGCTCAGCAATGCATATAAAAGTACTAACGTGTATAATATTGTGACACCCAGAAAAATCATTCCGTATACTCTTTTCTCCGAGTTAGTTCAAAACAATTTTTCAGTGTACACTAGAATTGTACACCTCGATTACTTTACTGTTGCGAGGGTGTATTAGGTTTGGTTTCCGGAAGACGTCATTAGTTTCCGTGACTACACATATTTTTCGCATAATGTATCCCACCACAAATTTGAGATTTTTGCTACAAAAACTAATGACACTCTGGCATTTTTTCGTTCCGAGCTGCATAAGGATCAAGAAAACTACGTACACTACACTGATAAACTTAAAGAGGTTGCCTTAAAATCTCAGATTCATCAACTTTTACCAGACATTTTATTATCTCCGGTGAGGGCACTTAGCATGCTTGCGCACTCAAACATGCTAAAATATCACAATTTAAGAATTTATAAGCATCGGATACCGAACTGGGCAGCTGCATTAAACCAATATGTTTTGTTCAACCAAGAAAAATTTATATTTGAGAGTTTGAGAAATTGTTCAAAAACAGCTTGGATTTTACCCATTGACATTGCCTACAAAATGGCTACATTTTTAAGAAAATTACATCTACATTCAGACGTAGGAATCGAAACATACTATCAGACGAACTTTTCTTTGTTATTAGAAGGGTTTGTGCCTTTTCATGTGTACGACAGGTTAATACACATAGCGGAGGCTGGTATATTTGACTGGTGGCATAAATTAAATGTTAAAGCGCTGGTTACAATTGATAATATAAAGCCATCGCTTTCAAAACCAAGCATAAAAGGAAACATCCTGGTTATTTTTATCATTTGGCTCTCTGGTGCGTCCATAGGAATGTTGACATTTGTAGGGGAAAATTATACAAAAATTTATCGTTTTGTTTTATTTGTGCTAAAAACTTGTGCGAAATTTGTATGCAATGCTTTGATTCTCTCTATTATACGCTTTTGTTGTGGAAATACAAAACGAATTTACGGCAATCGTATATTGAAAAAGGTAAAGACAAAGAGACTCAAAAAGGTAAAGACACGTAAATATTGTAGGAACGTTAAACGATAGAATAACGATAAACCATTTTTCTTAAAACCTCTAAATTAATATTATTGATTATATTATTTTTTAAATTGCTTTAATTTGGTCGTAAATTTAAAAAAAAAATTGTGCAAGTATTGGATCGGTGCCCCAAAAGTGGAATGCTATGTAAAAATAAGAAGAAGTATGAAGTGGAGCGAGCGCAGAGAGAAATTGTTTGATACTCAAGGGCTATACAGCTCCGTAGTGTATGGTTGATTGAATACGTGTTCATACATTTTATTGTTTACTGAGATATAAAAAATAAACAAAATTTATGCATATGTGCTACTTCTTACTAAATATTTTATCGCATTATAATTTTGCATTTAATTCGTAGACTTTGCAAGTTTTGCACACTCAGAAGTCGTTACATCGGTTTCACTCTACATCGTATGTGTTGCAAAATGTACGGGTTTTCCTGGTCTCAGAGGACCCCCTGTCTGAAGATGCGCTAACCATGCGGTGGCCGTGTGTTTGAGAACACATTTTCCTGCAGTGGCTGCTTAAGAGCCATCTAGTCCCATTCGGTGCCATTCAGTGCCAGTCTGTCTCAATGTCTCAAACGAGATCTCAATGCGTTTAGTTGCTGCGGGAAGCTGGTGAGAGGACTCCACGATGCAACCACACTGGTAGAATCAGTAAACCACCGCTGCCGTAGAGCTACTTGACTGAGTAGCAGCCAGCTACTCCTCACTTCTTCCCTGGCCGTCGAGTGAACGGTGTCTCCGGTGGTGTTGTCGCAGCAGCACCACTGGATGTTATAGTAAAATTTCACCCCTTCTGGGCAACTTAATTGTTTTTTTCAGTGAGTTTTAGTCACTTAATGCTGTAAATTGTTGAGTTATTTAACTGGTTTTAACCAATTTTTAATTGGTTTTGTTTGAAATATATTGATCTCTTTTTGTAGTAAAATTTAACCCTTTGTGTCACTGAGTAATACTCATTTTTAACTGGTCCTGTGAAACGAACTTAACTGCATCTTCTGTTTAGGGGCGGTTGGCGCTCTTTGGGCGTTTTAGGTCATCTCGAGTCGACGCGTGGTCATCTTAAAATGTCATGCCTCCTTTTCCAAAAGTATGCACATTGCATGTTTTTGTTTGTTTCGTTGGCAAGCAAATTAAAAATTACGCTTCGACGACAAATATATGACAAGATCAAAAAACCAATTAATAATAAGTAAACTTTTAAACATCTTAAAACTGTTTAGATAAACAATTCAAATATTAAAATTGCCTCGAATATCTTATCAATTAGGTTTGTAGCAAAGTCTTTACAAAATTGATCATCGATTTGTAAAAAGGGTTAATAATATATTCTAATAGGAATACAGGTTTTAACGCTATTTTTCAAAACCAATAAATCCTTTCTATTTACTCCGTTGAATTTATAGTTTAAACATATTCGCTTTTCTTCTTGGTCAATTTTCCAAATTAATAAACTTAACATTTTGTAAAATCTAGAAATTATCCTTAAAGATAAGATTATTGAAAGGAACGCTTGTGTCCAAGGGCTGAATAACAATATGCACATTAAAAAAGGAACGTCTGCATAAGGTCTTTTTAATATCCACGCTCCTATCCCAGATTTTCAAAACCCAACTGTTATGAAAGTTGACAAAAACTCCTGACGACTAGGGGCCGTGTATATACTAATTATACGTACACGGGAACTTAAGAAATACCGCTCAAGTCCAATGTCGAAAAATAGGTTTTCTAGATTAACTTTTATCGTAAATCACGATTCTGAATTTATTTTTGTGTAAAACAAAGATTTTGAGGTTCAATTTGTGAACATGATTGCTCCATTAAGCGCGCACAGCAACAAACAAACAGCTGAGCTGGGGCTCACTACACTTTTTTTCTTTTAGAGCGAGCGCACGCTCAACTCTTTGCTTGTTACTGCGCTAGCTCTGAGAAAAAAAGTAGTGAGCGCCATCTCAGCTGTTTTCTTGTTGCTGCGCGCGCTTAATGGAGCAAACATGTTCACAAATTGAGCATCGAAATATTTGTTTTACACAAAAATAAATTCAGAATCGTGATCTACGATAAAAGTTATAATAGAAAACCTATTTTTCGAGCTTGGATTTGAGCGGCATTTTTTTAGTTCCCGTGTTAGACTTTGGAACTGATACGAAATACTTTTTAATGTAGCCATCTTACATATTTTTGTGTTCAGCATGCTTGTGCATTGGGAACTTACTTTTTTGCAAAACTGGCAATATAATCATTATGGCCACAGAAATAATTCGAGCGCACTCAAAATCACAACAAGAGAAAATAGTCCTTGTTAAATGGCAGGTTATCCGTATAACTAGCAAGGAGTGTGCCAATTTTGATCTTTTAAAATGTCGCCTACTACAAAGTAGAAAGGATCAAAACAAAAGTATAGAGCTGAAAATAAAATGACGAAAGGTATAAGTGGGGAAAGTAGTGCAACATTGAAAATCATTAAGTCAACAGGTTCGTAAATATCCTTGACTTGAATTTTACTGTAAAGCAAAAGAACATAAATTGTAAACTTGAAATAATATACATTTAAATAAAAATGAGTATCTAATTTGCTGAACTTACCATTATTATGAATACGGAATGTCTTTTGTGTTAAGAGAGAATTGATAGAAACCGAGCCATCTGGATGTCGTCTCATAATACAAAACATGACAATTAGGACAGCTGTTGCAAATACTGCCCACAGATGAAACCCGAAAACGCCCATATTGTAGTTTCGCCTTGGTTGAACGAAAATGTGAGTTGATGAGACGTAAGCCGAAGCAGGCTTAATGATGCCATTTAAAACTAGTCCAATTGCTAAACTCTTTTTAAAATATTTAGAGGATGTATATTCCAGCCTTTGAAAATTGTCACTCCATATCACAGGAAATGTTAGCATATAAAAGAAAACTAATTTCTGAAGGCGAAAAGCCTGTTTTTGAGTTTCCGAGAGCATTGCGAATAAGCTAACAGTTTTGAATTTTCACTGGAATAAATTATGAACGAATCCTAGTATATAAGATATTGTGACAATTGTCAGCGTTTAATGGTATACTTGCTAGTACATATCATTAGTAGACAATACCAAATATTTCAGCTTACGTAATTTTAAATTTTAAATTTATATGCGCAACGTGATCTGAACCACAGCGCAACAAGTTAGCTTAAAAAACGACAAGAGACGACTTAATAAAGATTTTACTTCGATGAATTTGATTGGTTTATTTCAATGAGTTTCTTTTTTACGTTTGGACACTGTTTTGGGATATTGCTGCCGTCGTATGTTTTGGGATTACGTATGTTGAAACTTATGTAAAAACAGAATAAAATTCTACTGTAGCTTTATATTAAATCACAAAGTGTGTTCAATCGTTAAAATTTGACAACTGTTCAAAGTAGAGTAATATAAAGTAGTAAGAAAACATGTTTTTCTGTTTAAAATTTATTGATTATCCAATAATCTATTAGCAACAAAATTACTTGATCTGATTTCTTTTTGCTCGGAGAACAGTGTAATCAATCTCTAAGTCTTTTATTAATATTAATAATGCGTTCTGCTTCTACCCGTATTGCTTTTCTAACGGCCATTTGACAGAGCTGCAAAGATTGCGCGTTAATAGGAACTAATATCCTCATTAATTCAACAAAATATACCAATATTAATTACCTATTTTTGTGTAAACTAGTTCTTAAAGGTTGGCTTAATGTACCGGTGTAACATGATTATTTACGTATTTCAGCAGAAAAAAATTGACGAATCAGAAAAAAATTAGGTTATTCCATTATAACTTCGTATCTAATATTGTGCGTTTGTGACGATTTGAATATACCACTTATAAATGAATTAAAATGGATGTATGTATGTGGTGAATTTAACTCTATTTTTCCACAACTTTCGCATTGTAACTAAAATTGAACTTTCAAACGAATGATTTAAATGTAAAATAATTTAAAAAGTAGTAGCAATAAACTTTTCTTTAAATTTAAACATTTAATACCAAATTATAATTAGTGTATTTTATAATTTTAAGCATAGTATTTTTTTGGAATCCTTTTTTCATATTGTACCGAGTTTCTTAGGAATGTGGGCAAGCGTTTAACATTTAGCTTGTCGTATTGTTTAGCTCAGTCCACATCCTGAAATTTAATCACTTCCTTATAATAAGGACTCGTGTCGTTTTCTTTTTCACTAAAAGTTTCCCATAAATCCGTTCAGCATCTCCACGACAAAAGAATATAAATTTGAAAACAAACGTATTGCATAAAACTTTACCAAAACTTGCTAATAAATGGAAAACAAATTTATAAACTTTTCTTGAAATTTCTAGTAGAAATGTCAATATTCCAATCGAAGCACCAGACAACCATATGATAAAAATTACAAGAATGTTCCCTTTCATGCTTGGCTTTGAAAGTGGCGGTTTCATATTGCCGATCGTACTCATCGCTTCAACGTTCAACTTATGCCACCATTCAAATACACCAGACTCCAATATATGTGTTAACCTGTCAAACACATGAGAAGGGACATATCCCTGTAATAATAACGAAAAGTTTCTTTGATAAAATGTCTCGATTCCAACGTCTGAATGTAAACCTAACTTTCTTAACGATGTAGCCATTTTGTAAGCAATGTTGATAGGCAAAATCCAAGCTGTTTTAGAACAATTCTTTAAGCTCTCAAATATCAGTTTTTCTTGGTTGCTTATAACATCCTGATTTAGTGCAGCAAGCCAATTTTGTAACCGACTCTCATAAATAACTAATTTTTTAAATTCCAGTAATTTGGATCGTGCAAGCATGCTAAGTGCCTTCAGTGGAGATAATACAATATCCGGTAAACGTTTATGAATCTGAGATTTCAAAGCAACTTCTTTAGCACTGTCAAGCTTTTTCCTTCATGATTATCGTTATTACTAGCCAGCTCGGTCCGAAAAATTCCAACGGATTCATTCGAATATTTGGAAAAGATTTCAATTTTTTGTTGAGATACGTAATACCAAAAATTAGAATAAACACGGAAACTAATGTTTCCATTTGGCTGTACAAGAAAATACCACTCTGCCATCCGGAAGTAATCTAGGGACACAATTCTACTGTAAACTGAAAAATTGTCTTGAACTAATTCATCAAATACAGTATACGGAATCACTTTTCTGGGTGTCACAATGTTATAAACGTTAGTACTTTTATACGCATTGCTGAGCACTAACCCCATCAATAAAGCAGCTAAAATAGGAAACCTTAAAGACTTGACATTCATCAAGCTAGGAGGAAAAGGGTCGCCCTGTTCGAAAAGCATTTTGAAAAAACAGAGTATCTGAGTAACTGAATCCATAAGTTTTGCTGTTCCTGAAACTTTTCTGATAAATACAAACGAAGCTACAATAGATAGCAGCAAAAATATCCAAATATATTTACTAAAAACGACGATAAATTCTAAAAAGGCTAGACTTTCCACACCTTGAGCGCCACAACTCACAAAATGAAGAGAGCTAAACTTATTTTCTAATTTTAGTACTTGGGATTTAAATCTATCTGAAAATTCCAATTCCCAGGATAGTTGATGAGGAACATAGTCGTCCCTTAATTTATTTGTGGTGTAGTTGCCAAATGCCGAATGCAACACAAACATATACGCCAATACCAAGCGAATTTGCAGTTCTTTCGTTTTTGAGAATTGTGCCATAACATTGTCCACGTTGTAACCTTTCATAGAGATACTGTTAAAATAGTCGATTGCAATGTCTAGAACTTTGTTCTTCTTTTTTAAGTACGCCGAGCCCCAGTGGAGTGGCTGGTTATTCGGTGGTCTTCCCGCCTTTACAGCCAATTTGAATGAAACCATTTCCAAATTCAAACCTCTGAAGTTGTACCCATTGGGACAGTTAGAACAAGGAACAAGTGCACGAAGTTCAACTATTTTGCACTTAACATCTTCTTTGCGGTTCCGTAAACAATTCGCGTATCCAGTTATAACAACTGTAGTATAGATTTTGTACATAAAGTTGGAATAAGTTTTGCCCCATGTACGTCCATAAAGCCATTTAGACAAAGTATCGGACGTAAAGGTGTAATTTTCGTTTATTAATATGCTAATGGGCGACACGCCAAATGGTACCATTCCAGTAAACGGTAATTTGTCTTTAGATTCTCTGTAAGAGAAAATTTGTCCCGATTTTTGGCTCGTTAGCATATATTTTGGCATGAATAAGCTGACCTCGACCTGACAATTCCAAAGTTTGGTGGCGACTGCAAATCTGTCTAAATTTAAACAAATACAATGACCACAACTTGGGTAAACCCATTTGTAAGGTTGGATTCCTCTGTAAAATGTAGACAGGGGACAGGGATGTTCTATTTGCTCAACATTCGTACCGTTCTTTACTTTTAAGATCACATTTCTATATAAAGAAGGCATTTGAGATGTAAACCAAATGATATTTGGAGAACTCCATATTTGCAATTTCCTACCTTTTTTAAACTTGCTACTTTTTACGGTAGTGCTTGCATAGTGCATTCTTCTTAACATAACGGGAAATCTTAAATTTGATGGGAGACTCACTCCGGCAAAATTATTAACTACAACTAAACGGTTGTGTTGGCCAAGTCCGTGAAGAAGTTTGTTTAAATTGCTTACTGATTCGAAAGAATGATTTTTGTTTGCTTTGTACTCCGTGTAAACTTTTTCTCGGAGGCGTTTTTTGTGTAAGCCTGGAAGTTATATTGATTTCGTACCAAATAGTGGTTAAGTTGAAGGGCTCACAACTTTGTGCATTGAATACTAACGGCAATAACGGGAATAAAATATGCTTCATTTTGATTTCAGATATGCTTGCGTAAAGATTTCTTTTCTAAATATTAAATGGAATGCAATTATGTAAATATATTGTATTTATGTATTAGTCAAGAGTTCTAGGAACAAAAGAGTTATTTAAAGGTCCGTTTTCGGAAACTTACAAACTAGCTTATAAAGACGATTTCAACACTGCACTTCTATATTCAAACCAAATGTATGAATCACAACTTCCGAATACATTCGTTAGGGTTAAGGTACTAGAGCTGCTTATTATTTAGTTTAATTTAGCAATTTAAATATTTAGACAAATATTGTTCTTCTCTACGGCCAGTTTATTGATGTTTTTGAGCATGTTACGAAAAATACTTGCAATTCTACTTCTATAAAGTATCCTACATCGGTATAGTAACGCATCGCAAGCGGTAGCTCGGAAAATGATATCTGGGACTTTACATATCTATATTGTGATAGTCATTATTGGAAAAATAGCAGCAAAGAAATACTAATATTTATTAAAACATTGTAAATTTCATAAACACCATTTAAATTTGTTTTACTTAAGCGTATAAAATAATGAAGTCTTCAAGTATGCTTTGCAACTATCTATACTACATTCTGTCTACATTTTTGCAATGTGGTAAAAATTGTCCACAATTTATAAACAACAATCGTATTTTGGAAAAAAAATTCTGATTCGTTTTTGAAAGTTTTTTGATGCACGCAAAGTAAACCGTTTGGTTCCATTCTTCAGTTACAAAACTTCCCATAGTCAATATTAAGGGCTTCAAAAACATTTGCGTTCCCTATCAAAAATATTTGTGGTCCTTGTTTTTGCATATTTTTATCCATTTTCCCGGAGCAATTTCATCGCCAACGAAAGTCCTACACAGATAAGTTTGTTCATCGTCCCATGAACCAAATTGAAGTAGATTAGCTTTATCTTCATCCGTTAACGAGTGCAATCGTTTCCATCGGTGTCGATGACAATCGTGACAGCTATAAAAGTCATTTAAAGTGTCAGCATCTAAAACGCTTAGTCCATTTGTAACCTGGCTACCACAACCTCCTTGACCTTCTTGTTTTGGAATACCAGCACAACCTTGACCACAAGTTCGATGCATTTGACTAGTAATGTCGTACAAATGACCACGATGATTTTTGAAGAACTCACGTTTGTCAAATTTTGGTGGAATGTCGTCTTCATGGCAATTGGAATAGTCTATAAAGTTGTCTCGCTCGTTGTGATGGTGTTCATGGGGTAAACAGAGAACGTGGCCAATTTCATGGGTTAAAACTTGGACGAAAAACCATCCGTTACCGATTGTAACTCTTTGTTGGTCAGCAATGTAACATGGACCTGCGCCACCACCACCGGATAAGTCTGGGTTGTAGTAAATTTTCATAAAGCCATGTTCTTTTTTATGAGGGTGAAAGCGTATGCAAGTTCGCCGTTCATATTCGGCAAAGGTTCAAATCAAGAAGTATTTTTGCAGTTTTGTTAAAATTGCCCGCAAAAAGGTAACAAGAAATCCAAATTGGTTGAATAATCAGTTACTTTTTGAAGAGTTTTGATGCCCAATTAGAGAACCGATTGGTTGGTTTTATCAAGTACAACTATTGGACTGCTAAAACTGTTTGCTTAAAAATAACGCTTTAAAAATATTTTAACGTTCCTGGATTTTGCATATTTTTAGGTTCAAAACTAGAAACATTTTTGCAATGTGGTTAAAATTGTCCACAATTTATAAACAACAATCATACTTTGGTTGAAAAATTGGTTCGTTTTTGAAGTTAATTCATAATTTTGTTCAAAAAATATTTTTAGGTGGTGTCATGTTACTTTATAAAATAGTGAAATGACTCTATAATTTTAAACTAAAATATAACGTTCGACCAGGTATTGTAAATAATCAGAATAATTATTAATCCTTAATATGTGTATACTTTTAATTCTTTATTTTTAAAACATTCCATGTCTATATTTTATTCTAAGTCAGAAGATGGAATAAATGCCTTAACCGAAGCCGGTCACTGGTCTACACAAATTTTCGAAGAAGTTCAAGGCTTATAATTATTTTCATCAATCAAACCATTTAAATTTTTAATGGCTAAATTGTAGAAACAAAGTTTAAATTGAACATGTATTCAAAATAAAGGTAGGGAAGGCTAAAGTTGGAAATTGTAGAGAGTTAAGAGGTGTTGTAAGGTTTAATAGACGACTAAAAAGACCTATTGAATAATACAACGTTGCAACCCATTAAGCACTTCATTTATTAGACTATGAAATATTAAGTGACAGAATTGATGTGGGAAAACCCAAATTTTTTCACGTATTTAATTTATTTTGTAATAAAATCTACTGGTTTACATCCCAAAATCTTGAATGTTGACAATTCTTTCGTTTCCCCATTATCCGTAAATAACGCCACAGAAAAATCATTTCCATAAACTTCTCCCACTGATTTGACTTTGTTTCCATTTTGATCTGTAAACTCTGCCACAGCTGCATATGTAGTCACACCACATTTCGTTCTACCAATTGGTACAAATTGTGGAAAGTTTTCCACTGTCACATCCAATTCCCGATAGTCTCCAGTCTTGTGATTCTCAACCATTAGTACTTGAAAATTCTCTGTCATTTCAATCTCCTTGTTAAACATGTACCATGGGATATGACAACGATTCACATTGAAATTATATCTGCCCACAATAAATTGTCCTTCGTAGTAAGCTCTACAAATATAAATTGGCTCATCTCCTTTATCCATATTTGCCAAAGAAAATACGTCGTTCATTTCTTCTTCAGATAGTTTTGATGGTTCAGAGCGCCATCTGTGACGGTGACAACCTTAAACATTTCAAATATTTAACCATCAATTAGGAATCGGTTTCAAAAATACTTGACCAAACAAATTTTAAAATAACTCAGCAAATTTACCTTGACAGTTATAATAATCATTCAGTTTTTCCGCATCCATAACACTAACACCCTTTGTAACATCCTCTCCGCAAACGTAAACATCACTTTTCTTCGCCGACCCTTTTCCATTCGGACAACCTCTACAATTATCATGTAAATTACTTGTGTAATCGTAAATATGACCCCTTAAATCCCAGTTGCCTTTCGGGGGAACCCGGCTACATTTGTCGTAGCTAATCCACTCGTCTCTGTCTGATCGTGTATTTTCATGTCTCAAGCAAAGGTTAAGTAATAAACCATGCACAATTTTTGGCCATCTCACACAACTTGGACCGAACAAAGCTACTTGACGTTTTCCATCTTGATAACAAATGTCAGCGTTGACACAATCGTCCTGCGACAGTTTTAAGTTTATGTAGCCCTGGTCGCTTGAAGGTTCTAAAACTTGATAAAATTGTATACAAGTTTTTGACTCAATAATTTCTATAGCAAATTTAACTTGCTCTCGTTCACCCAAAGAAAAGTCAGGGTCAAGCTGGTAGTAGACGGTAGCATTAGGCCAAATCGAAATCTCATCTTTGGCGGTAATGAAGGGAACCAATAGATCCAACGTAAACAGTAGACATGCCACAAAATAACAAAGTGTAACAGGTGTCATGTTACAATGATGCTTAAATCTGTAAATTTGATTAATGTGTTAATTTTAATCGTAACCGCATACAATCTCTTACAATAGTAACGTCTGTCTAGATAATAATTGTCAAACATGCATACAATGCGCTATTAATACTTTATTTACAGGATATTAGTTACATTAATTTGTATAGAATCTTTTCAAGGTAGTTGTTAAAACGGAATAACACTCTGCAAACTTTTGTTGTTTAAATATTTATGAAAAAAGAACTTATAAGTTATATGACAATCTTTTATTTTAGATATGACAATTTAATCGTTTCTGCTTTGCGGCATAAGATTATTGAAAACATTTCACGCTACAGGTATTTCTCAAAACCTATTTAAATATAAAGTTGAATTAAAATCAATTAAATACTATTTTTTGTAGAATTTGATAAATGCTATTTCTAAACTAAAAACTTGGTTTCGCATATTTAATTTTTGATTATTTTAAAGTTAAATAATCATGTTTATTTACAGCCTAAAATTTTGTAATCTTTTCTCCTCACAACTTCACGTCCTAAACTAAAAAATCCCACTGTTAAGTCATTCTCATAAACTTTACCAACAGCCCCTTCTGTTCTTTCATCCACAGTTATTTTCGATATTGCAGCATATATAGCTATGCTACATCCCGTTCGTCCCACTCGAATATAATGTGGCTGATTCTCAAAACTTACAGACATTCTCCGATATTTAGGTTCATTTCCCTTAACAACCAACAATTGAACAAATCTCTTATGCTTATCTCCATTCGGCCACTCTCTACCCTCAAATCCCACATAACATGTTTCCTTGGAAGGTATCCATTTTCCCGGAGCAATTTCGTCGCCAACGAAAGTCCTACACAAATAAGTTTGTTCATCATCCCATGAGCCAAATTGAAGTAGATTCGCTTTATCCTCATCTGTTAACGAGTGCAACCGTTTCCATCGATGTCGATGACAGTCTTCACAGCTATAAAAGTCATTTAAAGTATCAGCATCCAGAACGCTTAGTCCATTGGTAACCTGGCTGCCACAACCTCCTTGAGCTTCCTGCTTTGGCATACCAGAACAACCTTGACCACATGGTCGATGCATTTGACTTGTAATGTCGTACAAATGACCACGATGATTTTTAAAGAACTCATGTTTGTCAAATTTTGGTGGAATTTCGTCTTCATGGCAATTGGAATATTCTATAAAGTTGTCTCGCTCGTTGTGATGATGTTCATGAGGTAAACAGAGAACATGGCCAATTTCATGGGTTAGAACTTGGACGAAAAACCATCCGTTACCGATTGTAACTCTTTGTTGGTCAGCAATGTAACATGGACCTGCGCCACCACCACCGGATAAGTCTGGGTTGTAGTAAATTTTCATAAAGCCATGTTCTTTTTTATGAGGGTGAAAGCGTATGCAAGTTCGTCGTTCATACTCTGTAAATGTTTGAAAGACTATTCGATGGTGTTCTGGTAACAGACTGGAGTCTAGTTCATATGGTACTGTGGAGTTCGGCCATACTTTTTTGTTTAGAATGGACGCACGTTCTGCAAATTTAAAAGCAATATTTTTACTGGGAAATTACACAGGTTTTAAATTAGAAAAGTGGAGGTAACAAACTTTGAATGGAGTGGGTGGTATTTTGTCCGTCTGTCCATAGAAGGAGATTTACGAGTACTATTGCAAAAGATTTCAAATATTCCATTTTGGCACATGAGCAAATTTGCCCTTGAATTATTAATTATGGTTCATGTAGCCGGCAATGTACAAAGGCAAAAATGATTTTTTAAAAATAATGTTCGGATAGTATTCTTATTTTTTTCAATTTAACTGGATGAATATTATATTATGTTACTTGGCTCACAAACCCATGAATTATTGATATGTCATGCACAATAGAGCGATTAAGGAAATCGTTAACTTTAATGTGTGATGAAAGGTTGAGAATGGCAATGTTTTAATGAAAGAGAGTTTTATGACAGCCTTTCGATGTTAACTTTACTAATATTTTTAAAATCTAAATTACGTCGGATAGGAACTTTTGTTAAGATTTTAATGCCAATTCTTGCACGCCTGTAAACTTAAAAAATGTGATAATTGTTCGATTTCTCGACATTTTGTGCCGCAACTTAGATTTTGTTTAATTACCAATTAAGTAGGGAGCTACAAAGTCCAAAGCCTTAGTGACGCGTTTAACAATTTTGAAAGCAAACGACCTGATGTCGTGGGTACCTTTCGCGGATTGTCTCAATGTCTCCAAAATATTTATTCAACTTTAAAAAGTCTCGGTAATTTTTATTTAATACTAAGTCGAACAAGTTCTTCCTTATTATCTCGTACAGACCTATCAAAAAGGTTCAGCATTCACATAGAATATGTAGTACATCATTAATATTTAAAAAAATACATAATGATATTTCAATTACCTGTAATTATTTAGCAATGGAATATCTGCTTCTTTTACAGCACCTCTAAACGCTTCCAAATCACCATGTCCAACTTTAACAGGAATCGGTATAACCAACCATGCCACAACTTCGTTGCACTTTGGCGTTGTCAAAGAACCCATATAGTGAAAAGCTTCATATACATTTTCTAGATTCTGTCCCAAGTTCAACTTTTTAGTCACCGTTACTTTATCCCTTCTATTAGTAATATTTCCTAAATTGGAAATAACTGGCTCCAGAAAAGATTTTTCCATGCCCAAATCTGCTTCCAGAAATAAGCCGATAACTGCAAGTGCGTCTGGTTTTCCACGAAGCGCCGCATCCAAAAGGGTTGGATATCCATTTTCTCCTTCGTCGGATCGAAAGTGTACCAAATGCATTTCTGCCGGGAAGGCTTGGCCATCTATTTTGTGTTCCGAACCTTTGCTGTCATCAGGACCCCAATGGAAATGAACTTGCTGAAGTTTATATACCCCGTTTTCTCTACTTTCCCATTTGAATGTTGGTTCTACACCGGTTTCGGTAACAAATTTATTTAAAACTGTTGAATGGCCGTTTTTAATGAGTTGAACCTCTTTCATTACATAATTTTGAGAGACATTGGACAAATTTATGGAATATGCAGGTCTTGATGAAGAAACTGGTGGAAGATTTAAAGGTAAAGGTAGCTTTGGTCCAGTGGTGCTTGCAATACCAAACTTTTTAGCGTTTTCAGAAATTATGTCAATTGGACTTTGCGTTTTGCCGGTTTTACAATCACCTTGTTGCCATGCTGATCCAGAGTTTGATTCTTTACAGTGCTCTTGTTCGTAACACCATAAAGCTGCTTTGGGATCCTCACTACGGCCTTGTAGGCCAGATTCGTCAACTTCGTCGTAAATGCCAGTACTGTGTACTTGACCTGCTAGATATATAATAAAAAGTATTACAAAGGT
>JAQFZG010000175.1:0-44454 GCA_034695465.1 Entomobrya nicoleti | reverse complement strand
ATTTGCCGGCGCAGCCGGCGCCTTTCTTAATTGTCTACGTGCGTTATCTGTCACAGGTGTTTTACCTGTTTTATTTTTATTTTTAAAACAAAAACTGCGCAGACGTTTAGGTAAGCATGCTTTTCCTTTGACTTTTTTCAAGATTTATGGAGATTGGCGATGCATTTATATCTGAGATGCGATGCGGATGCATTCAAAACAATTTAAAACAGAAGACAAAGTGGCGAGCAAACATTGTAGCGAATCTATTGGCCTAATTAAATGGAATCTGGCCAAAAATAAAAGTAATGCTTTGTTTGCAAACTAAGAAAAGCTGTAAGAAGATCAATAAGCGATGCATGTCAGTAGTCTCATGCTGGATTTGATTACAGGTTTTTATATTATTTATGTTTATTTAAGACGAAGAAGAGCATCATCTCAAATCCATATTCATTTTGAATCTTAAGAGAGTTCTTTCTTTTCATACATTTGTATTTGCAATGAAATGAACATGAACGTAAAAGCATTTTATCAAATTGGCAAAACGCCATAATGATCACAGTTTATGCATGTGGTGGGGTTATATAATATGTATGTAAACTCGTATTTAGTTATCTCTCCGATTTTTCGGAGAGTGCTGAGAACCTGCGTCAATTGCATTGTCGTCGCATATACACTTATTTATATTTACGCATGTGATATTATCAAGTGTATTGAATTTTTTGGCGTTTCAAAAGAAAAGAAAAAATGTAGTGCTATTGCTGTTGACTTTTAAGAATTTTTTCCCCTATAAAATATCATTCTGTAGCGTAACACTTTTGTTTACCAGTCTTAACGTGGCCTTAGTTCGACTAGGTTATTTGGAGTCGCGTGGCTCTTTGTTTGACAAGCTTGTCTAAGAAAAACATTTTCCATAAATCCCGAGTTTTTTATTTCTGCTGACCATCGATCAGATCAAATCAAGCCCGACTTGCCTTGCATAGTTTTCTTGAATCAAGTATAAGTTGGTGAGTTACGTTTTATTTTTAATTGTATAATTTCCTGTTTCCGTTTCTAATTAATTAGTTTAAAATAAATGCTTTGATTTCGGTAGTTCAAGGAAGTAGAGGAAGTCATCATTAAAATGGATATCAATGCGGATGGAACTGGCGTCTTATTTGCCAAAATTGACGTTTCAGAGACCCTGTATTCTGCACAGTGCTCAATAAGTCTGCTTAATGTGAAAAATTCACTAAATTACATACTTCACCAGCATCTTCACAGGTATGCAAGTTTACACAATTGTATTGATTGATTAATTACTAGTCTTGATTGATTGATTTATATAGTTTGTAATATTCAATTCATGCACGTTGTACTTACAGTTCAATGGAATCGTGACCTTGACCATCAAAATGCTTCGTAGGATATTGTACGTAGGTACCACTCGCCTACCTCAAAAGATTTTGTGAAAGGTGTTATATGTGATGTTGGTGGATGCGGTTGAAAAGTGTTAAAATGGAAACGTACCATGTACAACCCAATACACCGAAAAAAACAGACAGACAGACAGTTCGTGGGAAGTTACAAGCTACAAGTAGAAAATCATAAAAATCAAGAAGTTATATTGGCATATTACACGGAAAAAGTTTGTCTACCTTTTTATCTTGCCTAAGTATATAGTTAAGCACATTTTAATAAAATATATTTATTTATATATATCTTGAATGTAATGTTGAAGCTCAATTATTAAATATGTACTTTACACATTTACACACGCTTAAAACTTACTTTTTAGGCTAATCATGTAATAAACTATAATCTATTTGTACAAATCATTATTTCCTAAGATGATTTACTCGTCTAATTATTTCAAACTTCAGAAATATGTATCAATCATGTATCAATCGCTTGCTATTGCTTAAAATCTCGATGCGGTCACATATTCCAATCTATCATTATATTTAATTTTCAAATAAGCAATTAAAAGAAAAAAGGTTGCAAGCCGTTTCATTAATAGTTTTTTCTGCCGTTGCGTTGCGCAAAAGAAATCAAGCTGAATTTTTTAAGTCTAGTTCATTGCATGCTTTTGACCTAATTAAATGTAGGATTTTCGATAGTTTCGAATTCTAGGCGGATTTTATTTTGACTCAAACCATTAACCTTAATACCTATATGCCAAACTAATGCTAGCAACATACTACAGAAATAAAGTACAAATATACTCCTCATGTGGGTTTACCCTAGTTTTGCACAGAAATCTTTAGAATTTAACAGTTAATGCTTAGGTCTAATCATGTTTCGACGATTTGACAGACATTACACCTAGTACATACGTACATCTGTCTATCTGACAATTTTTGACAAGGCACATTCTCATTTCACCCCAATACTTAACTTGTTCAAGTTTACTTCGATAATCCACTTTTATGCTAAATAATCAATGTCACATGTGTTTTTATGCTCAATAAAATTCCTTTAAAGTTATTCATTAAGAAAGGTCTTGCACAGAAATAAATTTTAATGTGATTCTTAATTAAAAACCTCTTACGTCTATACACATAAATTATAAGGAACTTCAATCCTGATTTAAAAAAGATGAATGTCAAATAAATGCAAACCTCATCACAAAGCATGCATGGACAATTGTGCAACGTTAACATAATACCTATTTCCATTGACATCTTTCTTGCGTACAAACACATCGCATTATTATCGAGGAACTAGGAAAAATCCAAGTTCTTAAGCTAGAGATCAAGCTGTTTTTTATACACATGCCCATCATGATGATCATGATGATCATCTGAAAAGAGTACGATCTTGTGTAGTTTTATGTTTAGGCACATATTCACACAATAACAGCCCATGCATAAACCAATAACATTGCAAATATCAACTCTTTCGTGTGGTGACTTTGGTTTTGCTTGTTTTTTAGCTTGGTTCTGTCTGTGTGAATCTGTGAAAATTAAGGCGCAAATTCTTCACCGAACAAGGAAGATAGCAACACTAAACAGGTCAAACGGTTGTGAGAGATAACTTTTAAGTGCAATTCTTGCACGTGGACTGCACTAATCAGTTTTGATAACAAAAAGAAAATGCAGCAAGTTATGATTTCACTTGCTGAATGCATTGTTATTTTACTACTGTCATTTACTTAATTCTTCAACACAAAAGTATTCTTTTTGGAACATCATGGACAGTGAGGATACTGAAAATATCAACAGTGTCCTTTCAAGGAGACTGCCTTATTTGGTATGAAAATTTACACACTTTGCCAAATTATACATTAATCACACAAAGTGATACGTTAAACTATTGTACAGGTTGTGGAGGTACTCCTTAAACAACTGGACATCTTCAGTTTGAAAACCTTACGCCTCGTCTCAAAAACCACAAAGTCATGGATCGAACAACCAGAATTTTTACGCATCTTTCCAGTCGTTATCAATGGGGAAACCCGGATGTCAGAGGTTTTGGCATGTTCTCTCACAAATGGAGAATATCCTGTTCCCTGGAACCACTTTATCTTCTCCAAAAAGTATAAATGTGTGAGCGACTCTGACATCAAAAAGTTCCTTTCCCTTTACAGCGAAACTATTCGTCTGCTCGAGTTCAACTGGCCACATGAGAAAATTCATCATGAACTGCGAATACTTTCCGGATGCCCAAATTTAGAATCATTAAAATCCAACCAACTTTGCTTCGAGACCCTTATACCAGCAGTACTCCGAAGAAACTTGTTATCAAACTGGAAGAATATGAGGCACTTTCATGTCCACAGATTTAGAGGAGGGAGGGATAGCCCACTGACGGAAATGGAGTTCTTTGAAAGGATTTTGACAAGTTGCACAGAGCTGGAGACGTTGACAGTGCCTCAGTTTAGTTATGATTACCAGCCAATGAAAGGGTTTGACTATGGGGAAGCTTTTATGACCCATGTTATCTGTCCATTGGTCACCTACATTAAAAGTAGACGCCTCAAATGCATCACAGTACCTTACTACGGTCTCACAGATGAGATATTCCTGAAACTGGCGGAAAGTTGTAGACAGTCGGGAACTGTGCTGTTAAACGTGAGATCCGCGTTTCTCAAAAGCTTACCTGTGGATAATCTCGACATGCTGGATATCATTGGATCTCTGGAAGGAATCACCGACACAATTATTCGAGCACCTTTGCCAAACGTTCAAAGTATCTGTTTTGTCAATCCCTCATTCCAAATTGATAACAATAGTTATCAAATGCCTTTGTTTCCTAAATTAAGGCATGTAGAAATTGATTTCAAGTTTTCTCGAAAGAGTCAGAAAAGTATGGAGCTGTTTGTTCATCGACTGGGGAAGGTGAGGAGACCCAGTGTGTACAGCTTGAGGATAACTTATCAACCTGGGCCGCCTGTTGTATTTCCTATTAATATTAGTCCGTTGGACTTGGTGACTAGCTTTGCTAATTTAAGGGTACTTCATATAAAGGATTGGGAGGGGGAGGATGATCAGTTTTTAAGGTTGTGGGAGTTGGCAAGAAATGTGGTCGAGTTGAGTTTGGCGAATTGTAGGAATCTGACGGATCGAGGGATTTTGGGGGATAATCCTTTGGATGCGAAAATCTTAAAGCTGCAAAGTAATAATTTATAACGATATGCATATTTTTTCTTTCTTATTGTATGACTTTGTTTTGCAAATATAACTTTTTACTTTGTTTCAGATATCAGAAAATTGTCAATCATAAACTATCTCTACGTTGACCAAGGAGAGGTGAATATAACAGAGATGAGTTTTATCCATGCATTCCGTCACATGCGATTAAAATCGTTTCACTTTTTTGACGGAAACCTTCTCGTTTCGGGGAGATCGGTTAGTTTTTTCATTCATATACTTTACAAACTTGTTTTAAAATTATTGTTTGTATGTTTAGTTTAATTTGTTTTATTCTGTGAAATCCCTTTGCAGATTCCACTGACGGCCATCGAGGCCCTATGGAACGGTGTGTTTGGGTCCACAATCGAAGATTTCATTTTGCAAGAGACTGATCTGGAAAATTGTGATATGATTTTGAAGAAAAAGATGGGGACTTCTGGTAAGAGGGATAAGCGCAAGTACAGTGATCACGTGTTTCGATCTCCAATGTTGGGTCTGCGAATGGGAATAAGCAGCAGTGCTGGCACCGGTTTTGTCAGCAATGCCTCCCATCACCCTCATAATAATCCAAGTTGTACTATTATGTGAAAATAAGACAACCATCATCACTATTTTCAAAATCAATCGTAACTTACCTAGTGACAATGTATGTACCTGTATGTATGACTGTATGACACGCTTTAAAAATTGCTGCTGATAATCATCATCATCACATTATCCCATTGTTTCAATATTAATCATTAAGATAATATATATATTTACATGCACTTTACACTTTGTTATATGTTCCATAATTATCAATGTTGATACGTCTATTTAATGTACACAGGTGTTGTAATAAAAAAAACCACAAACCAACACGAGCTTCAAGTAAGACAAAGTTGTGTTTTATTTATTGCATTACCAAGTAATTTCAACAATAATGAAAACTGAATTCATTTAAATATAGAATACAGCAAGCCCAATTTACTATTAAGTCTGGTCTTAATATTTTATAAGATCCATGCGTGCCCATTATCAATCAATTTATTGTTATTCCATAAACTCAAATGTAACGTATAACAAAAAATATCAAAATTGTAAAAGTAGACCTTTTTAACTTCATCTATCGATTTATGTGTATCAACTCTTCTCATTACTTTATATAGTGAAACCCATTCTGTTATAAATTTCAATAATAAACTATTGAGTAAAAAAATTTGCTACGTTTTAGTTTACGAAAGTTTATCTTTATTTTTCAAATACGGAGCTTGTGGTCTCTTAACTCCCCCTTGAGCTTGTAAATGAGCTTTGTTTTTTTGTGATCTCGATCTTTTAATGAATTTGAAGAATTTGACGATTGCAAGATAACTAATTATCAGTGTGAAAATTATAAGTGCCCAAGAATCCAAAAGCCTTCTTTGATGCCAGTTCAACAGGGTTGAGTGAGGTTTCAAAAAGTCTGCACCGTTATGCCTTAGAACGTATTCAATCCACCAGACTGCCGTCGTTCTGGAGTCAATGGGGCGGTCCTTGTAGAGCCCAGCGAGTTTTATGGACTTTTTTCGATATCTGTAAATTAAGTCAACATAAAATATTTGTACGTATTTAATGGCTTTCGTTAATTTGACTGTTTTACGAAATTGCTTAATGGACTTACGAGTTATCTTTGAAGATATTTCGGATTGAAGTGGTCAACTCATACTGGGTAAAAAGAGCGATTTCCAATTTAATTCCAATTCCAAATTGTTGGACTATCTTGGCTTGTCGTTCGCCTTCGATGGTTAGAGGGAAAACGATTACTGGCACGCCATGATATATCGCTTCTTGTGTGCTTAAGGGACCTCCGTGGTAAATGAATACCTTTAGTTTTGGATGACCTATACATTCGCAAATACAACCAATACTCAATCATGAACTGTCCAAAAAGCTAAAGATATCATTTTTACTGTCTATTCAATTGAATCACTTACTCAAAACGGAATTTTGTGGAATCCAGCTTGCAAAAAATACATTATCTGGTGCATTAGCTGGCATAGCTTTCGACCCCCACTTCCATAAAATAGGTATGTTCACATTTCGAAGTGCGTCAAAAAATTTGGTGATCACAATATCTGGTGCTTTGTAAAAGTCGACCATGGTTCCAAAGTTTATGTAAATAAAACCATCCTGACACTTTTCAGCTAGAAATTTGGCTAAATCCTGCAAAAAAAATGTATAAAATATTTTTAATTTATGCTTACATTAAAATGTATGAGATTTCAATAAGAATTTACATCTGAAACATTTTCCTTTGCAGAGGCACACCGCATCCCTCCAATTGGCACAAAAAACGGAGGAATCTGCTTCGCAGCCTCCACACTTGTATGACCATTGAATAGCACAAGACTTGCATTTTTCTCGAACTCCGTCAACAGTGGAATTGTTGGAAGTTCCAACCATTTTTTCGACACTTTCTCAATTTTCGGCAACAAATAGTAAGCTCTCGTATAGTACGACCAAACCGGTTGTAAATTGTTCACCAGTCTTTCCCAAATATTTGGATTGCTGCCTTGCCCAACAACTTGTCCATCTTGTACAGTAACATCCGGAAATTTTTCATCGTGTATTCCAAACGTTTCCGCTTGCCAAGGTTCCAAAGATCCTGAGCTTACGTAAAAGACAAATGGTGTCTTCAGTTTGTGTGCCAAGGCCATTCCACACTCATTCATCGGACTGTCGATAACAATCAAATCAAATTTGGTTCCTTCGATCCACGGCTTAAAATCAGCACTTTTAAAGGTCACTCCACAAGCTTCCACGATCATTGCTTCGCGAGGATCTTTCAAGGGCTCGCCTTCCCTGTGAGCTCTGATTTTCAGAGAGATGAGTTCCGTGAAAAGGTTGTCTTCATGCTGACGAAAGTATTTGACAAGACCTTTGGGTCGGAATTCATAAACTTTGGGGATTGGTGGGATAGTTGGTAGATGAGGAGATAGGAAGGTTATGCTGTGATTTCGCTCAGCAAGTTTTTCAACTAGAGGCCAAACAGCTAATTTATTGCTGTAACTGGACCAGGCAAAGTAAAACAAAATTTTTGCACCGGAGGAGGCAGCACAAGACACATGCGAAACTGTCAAAGTTAGTAATAAAAATAGTAAAAGTTTTGAAACTGAAAATGAACGTGAATATTTCATATTTTGGGACATTTTCGTATACAAATTATTAACTTATTTATGGGTCGAAAATAAATTGAGATCTTATTTAGGATCTGTTTCGTTTGAAAAATTTGAAGGGATTTTTTGAAAACTAGTTTTATATACTCTCTGCATAAACTTGACAGTGTCTCGGTTTTCACAGCGCAAAAAAGGCGGATGTATTTTATAGCTAGACATGTATGCAGACATAATATACTTTCTCTGTTTTGCTTGTCAACGAAACATTCCTGGCTTGCATTGCATGCATCATCACAACTGATCCTGGAAAAAAATCAATACTTCTTGTGTTTCCAGCACGGGAAAGGAACAACTTATTTTCTCCCAAAGTTTGGATTTGGATTATATCCAAGTCAAGGGGTTCAAGTGCGTTCAGTACTGCGGAGTTTGTTACCTGGTTGGTGGTACATAGTATATATGATTGCTTTATAAACATGCTTCTAGGGTATTAATACTACTATTATGCTTTTGGGGTAGCTCAGGATTTCATTAGGTAGTCCAAATAAAAAAGGAAGGAATAAAAAAGTAGACAAATGGCAATTAATAAGCTTGATGAAAGTATGCATTTCAGAGAGCCATTGTTTTTCTTCGTCGCATGTAATATGTAATAAGGCGGGGGTGCATGTTGCACAGCATATGATAATGATAGTAAAAATTGATGTAAAGCATTTAGCATTGTTTGAGTAACGTTTAATTGCATTCTCGGAGAAATTTGATGCTTATGAAAAAAGTACGATAAGAAGCAATATAGAAAAAGTGCGCTTGAATGAATGACGATAATAATAAAGTATAACAATGGGAAGTTCAAAAGCTAAATTAATATTTATTGTTTGCTCTGCTAATCTAACTTGTAAAGTTTAATAGTGAGCTAATGATAACTACACCAGTATGTGTTTGGCAAATTGTCACATATATTATTAATATTTTTTACGTGAGAAATAGAAATATGTGTAGCTGTTTTCGTAAATTGCAGTACTTTTTGGTTTATCTTTAATTAAGTTTATTTTTTGCAGTGGTGGCAGATAGGAAGCTAAATAGAAAGCTATGCATTTTTTATTACTCTCTGCTTCAAAATATTTACACAGGATATTCGATATTCCATTAGACTAACAAACTATTACGCGTCTATTAAATTGTATTATGAATTTTGTTTTGAATTATTATGAAGTTGGATTTTGCAGAGGTGTCGTTTTCATACTGACAAAGGTATGCGATTGCCACCTTTCCCTCAATTTTTATCTTAAAAGTCAGTCGAGAAGCGCTGAGGCACCTAATCTGGGAAGATTTATGGTTAGACATGCTTAGTGAAATAATTAGCACAAAAAGGCAGCTAAGAATGCTTGTAAGCTTGTCTACATCATAAATAATAACAAAAAACTTTCTTTTGATATGTATAATTGTCACTTTAAAAAATGCATTGTCTTTTATCAAACACTTTTATGACATTTAGTAGAAATTGCAAAGAAAAATGTTTAGATTTTATTTCAAGTTGCCTAATTGTGCTTAACAAATTACTGCGATAAAATACAATTCACATCAATCAGGACACTTTGCAAATGAATGAATGAAGCCTCAAATAAAAAAGGAAATAAGTGCTGAGCTTTAATAAAGCTTTAACCCGTTCACTGCCTGTCTTCCTTCAATGAAAAATTGTATTCAACTGACTTTTAGCCAAAAAAAAGGAATCATGTAAAAACGTGTAAAAATTAATATGTAAATTCAATGTTTCAAGTGCAAAAAATAAGCTCATTGCCATTTGAGCTTATCTAAGGAACATTGTCTTGTAAATTTTTTAAACTGACAACAATTTGGAAATGCATAATTTCTCGATTAAAACATTTTTTTTTCAAAAGATGTTTTCCACGCAAGAGAGATTTTAAACTTTGGATATAAACATCACTTAAAAATGGGAAATGCATTTTATAAATATTATCTTTATCTTACAATTATCTTAATTGTAATCATCGCACAATGATTTCTTATTTTTTATTATTACTACTCATTCATCTTTTAGGTAACGTTTTTAGAAATCAGAATCAGAGTAGAATAAATATAAAAAACATATCATTGAATTTGATCAAGTGCAAAAAATGTAAATGAACAACAATACAAATAGAACAATTTACATAAAATAAAGTGTGTAGACAAGAACACAAGTTTTTCTTTCCTTTTTTTAAGTGAACTTGATTTGATTTGAATTATGTTTGCACCATTCTCGCATTTCAAACTAAACAATGGTTTATGTTACTTTTGTTTACAAGCGTATTACATTACATACAAGAACAACAACAACTGCAGTAGCTTTTGTAAACCTTTTGATTGAACAAAGGAAGACAACTAAATACCTATTTTAGACAGGTAAACTGCTTAGAGAGTAATTAGCAATTTACAAGGTAATTGATCTTTCTGTTCCGCAGCCTACAGCTACAGCCACAGCGTAATGCCATAATATCTTCTGCAGTTTTTTTATTCCATCCTCTATCCACTCTCACTTCCCCTTTTAAAGTAGCTTTTAAAATAAAAATATTAAATAACTTCTTACAATTTAATATGCAATTATAAAATAATTAAAAATTACGAATTATAATTATAATCATCTTTTCAGTAAAAAATTATCGTATATTCTTCTTCTTTTCCCTTTCATACGAAAGTATTTCCGTCAAAAACAACAAGATATATAATTGCATTATGTCATTCATCCTTTTTGCAAAACTGCAACAATCACATAGAGAGCTTTAAAAAAAAGAAGAAAGTGATTTATTTTCAGTGCGTGACACCCGGGTGCAAGGATTACTGCAAAAAAAAAAAGAATTCGATAATATGCATGCAATCAAAAAACAAAAGACAACTCCGTACATGTAGCGTGCACATTTTTTAAAAGTCAGTCAATGGCAGTGCATTGCACACTTGATTTTGTTGGGATACGACATCGACATGCATACACACCAAACAAAATCAACAACAAACTAAATTCATAGATTGAATGGGACCAAATATAAATAAAAAAACCTAATGAAAAATTAGGTCACAGAGGAGCCCTTCTCCTCCTCCTCCTCTGCTTTCAAATGTACGTATTATTTCAATGCATATGAATTTTCTTATGAGCAAAATTTTTAATGGAATAAATTGATTTTCAACTTTTGCTCTGCTCTGCTGTGCTCACAGAGTAGATCGCATAAAGATCAGATCCAAAAATCGAAATATGCACAAAAATCATTTGCATAATAACTTTCATAATAAAAGCGTAGCAGGAGCAGATTTCGAATAAGTACACTATTCCAATTCCCAAACCAAACCACGAAGATATTGATCTATCATCTATCTACTTACCATGTCATGTCATGCAACGAAGCAATGCATGATGCCACATATTATTTCAACCCTCACCCGCCGTTTCGTTTTTGAAATATTTAAATATCTATCTTTACATTAAATATTCATACATCATAGGACTTAGCCAAGCAGCAGCATAGCAGCAACAACGACAAAAAAATGGCCTAATAAAATTCAATCAAGCTGAACATAAAAATTTGTTTAGTGTATTTCTTTTGCTTATTACTGAATACCAGGCATGATGAATTAGTATGGTTGTGGTAGAAGGTGCTTACCAAATCAATTCTCCTTTGAAAATTAAATATTTACATTTCCTTGGTCAATGATCATCATAAAAAGACGATATGACGATGACAGAAATGTAGGCATTTTATTTTGCTCAATAGGTAGTTAAGTAGGTAACTTTCAAAAGAAATTACTACTGTATCGATATCATCGACACTCATCGTCAGAGTCTGCGTCCGTGGACCGCCCCACCATTACCACAAGTTCATAAAAAATGCAATGTTAGATGACTAAATACTTCTCTGAATAAATTGAAAAATACCTTTTTTCCAATTGTATGTCGATGTCGAAGTATGAATGTCACACTGACAGTCACATTCACACGTCAATAGTGACAACTCGTCATTATTCATCAGTTTTGTTCATTGAATCAATTTTCAAGTCAAGTCATAAACCCCCGCCCGCTCGTTAAATGATATAAATTTAACTAAAAACTGATGCAACTTCCCACAAGGTTGCTGGTGATAATAATATTGTGACTAATCCTCGTCACAAAGTGATTACACACCACATTGAATATTCATTGTTCTTGATCAATTCGTTTGTACAATAATTCAATTTTTGTGTAATGCGTGAACGAACGTATATCGTATCAGTATCTTTTCAATTTCAATCTACTCAACTGCATCCATGAATGAATGAACTAATTTAAGGCATTGTTCACAAATCTTGTGTGCGACGACATTGTCCGTTGTTCTCTGTTTCTTTTCTTGGTTATCCCAATTTCTTATGGTTATGCAATGCAACGCATGGATGGATGATCGGGTTACTCACAATGAATCTCAAAAAGTATCAGAATTTTTACTGTCACTGTCACCGTCACCTGCATAATATGTATTTAGATTGTATAATCATTCAATATGTATTCATTGTTGTGATGATGAGAGAGACCACATTGATTGTTGTACTCCACTTCTCTTAACAATGCATAATAACTTGTTTCAATTGAATAGGTCCTTAATGGGCAGGATGTCCAAAAAGCTTTAATAAATTTTAAATGTATCATTCTTGTGAAAAAAAGTATTTCATCATTTTTTTTATATAGTTCACATTTCTGCAGAGAGTCGGGACTCTCTGGCTGATTTGTTACATTTGCATAATATTAGCATCATCATAATCATCAGTGATGCTTCGCGTGGTTGTAATGCATTGTTGTTTTGTGTAATGTATAGTTCTTTTCTTTACACCTCACCTATTTCAAAACTGTATCCCGTCTCTCCCTCTCCTCTTTTCTCACTCGCCAAAAAATTTATAATTTATGTGTGACCTTATTTGGCTCGAATGGCATATAAAACATCTTGTACTTTTTGTTTGTAATGTATGTAGAGCACTTCATTCAATAGGTTATCATGTAACAAGATTTTGATCAAGACATTGTTAAATATCTTTATTTACTCAAATAAAAATATTTCAAAAAGGACTTTGTCGCCCCTCTTGCTGTTCTGCTTACATTTTTTACATCATTAACACTCTTGTTAAAACCAACAGTACAAAAGTCAATTTTGCCATCATGAATTGTGAATAAAAGGGAAACTAAAGTTGACACTCTACGCTACTATCCTACTATCTACAGCCTTAAACTTACATTTCTATGCTTACATATTAAGTAAACTTTGAAGATAAGCCTTAAGTTAAAAGATTTTATTTGTTTTAAGGTTTTTGAATAAAGAAATATTTGTTTGTTGATATACATCATTAACATCATGTTAAAATTTAAATATTTTAAGAAGTTTGACTAATTTACACGTTATCATTTATAGTTTTATTACTATTCACATCCCACCACCTAACATATTAGTCAATAGGCTGTTAAGTTGTAAGTCTTGCAATTAAAAAACAAAATGAAAGTCGTAATCTAAAATTGGATGTTAATGTGTGACAGAATTCCAATGATTGTTTTAACCAGGAATCATCAAGTCTGTGGCCGTAGCAGAGTTGTTTCTGGAAATCAAAATTATTTCGATTTCATCAGCGTCATGATATTTGAATACGAAAAATATGAAAATTGAATAAGAACGCATAAACATACGTACACCAAACTTGTCAACTGATAGTTGGCAATGTTGGCATCTCCCAAATGACAACCGTTCTACTCTGTAAAAATATGCTTATGAAGTATTTTGAAAAACTATGCATGAAGTTATGCATGCAAAGTTATAGAGATTCATGCGAAGTTGCAACCAGTAACTTCTAATTTTTCCTTAGACAAAAAGGCGTGTCTAGGGTCCTTGCATCATATCAGATCACCTTCTTTTCAGCTTCGTCATCAGCGTCTCAACTCATGTCCAACTCTTATGCAAAAAAATACCAGAGTAATAAGTAGTGCTTTTTTGTGTACACTTTACAGACCAGTTTTATTGCATAATATATTTTAACTGATTGATTCCCAGATTTGGCATTATTGGCATTTTGGACTAAGGCCATAAATAGATTTTTGTTGACGCTATATATACTTTACATTATAACTTTTTACTACTTCTTTATAAGCTTTGCCTTGAGTTACTCTGTCAGTATATCATTTTCTCTTTTTTACTACACAACCTTACTTGAATAGTAGCAAAAAGGGCTGTGATTTCAATTGAGTTACTACTGTTAGGGTGCAACTACAAAATTTCCAAATTACAGTGCAGTGCAACGCTGCTGCGCTGTCTGTGAAGTATTCTAATCTTATCCATTAGTCAAGTCAATGTACCCAACAGTCATCACATCCCACAAAGCACAAAACAGCCATATAGTCGCGCATATTATTATTAATTGGAAATTGATTATTAGGTATTTCTAATAATATTTTCCTGATAAATAATTAGCAAGCTTTGCATTGCATGCATATCTGTACAACTCCACCAATCTAATTACGTGACAAGATTAAACTTGAGATTGTTGAAAAAAACAGACATTTTTTTATGAAATAATTAACAGGAATCGATTTCTACAAGGTGTACTAATCACCTGATGACTAATGGATTTTCTGAATTTGCATGCAAATTACATTCGTAAAGGAAATCAAAGGTACCTGAAAATTATACTCCCACAACCCACCACCCAACCACTTATTATGCACTTTTGCTCATCTCCCATATTAAAAATTATTGTGAATTTCTAAAAAAAATCAGACATATTATTTCCTATACATTTTAAATTTATGACTATTATTAGCAAACCTTGAAGTTAAAGATAACATTGTCACTCAAATTGTAAAACTCCATATGTCATTTAATTACCTTACTTGATGGTAATACATATATATCGCCTTGTGGCAATTAATAATAATCTGTTATTGTTACGACTGCAAAAAAATGTCACATCATCATATCACCAATTAAAAAATATTTTAATGGTAATCTTATAAAATAATAACCTTATAAAATGCATTGTCACACGAACAGTGTCACTTTTTCCCTAAGCACAAAATGGCAGTAACAACAATGACCACATAAATCCATCTCTAAAAAGAAATGAAAAACGAGAGTGGAAAAAATGCATAAAAATACCAACGGTTATCCTGTTACAAGAAGAGAAAGAGATAACGGAAATGCTTATATTTTTTACGAGAGTAACAACGGTAGTGTTGGTACAGTGGAGGGCATTGAATTTTTAGTGTCAGTCTTTTTGTACTAGTAACATTAGCACACTAACAAAGAATAACAACCGTGTCTGTAAATTCCCACACACTTACTTGATGTTGTATCATCGTAATAACGTAATAATAATATATCAACCGTATTAAGTTGCAATTGCGTTTTTGCGATTATAATGCAACAATAAAAAAGGTGCATAAACCTTTAGAGTAGTTTATATGTATATTTTTTTCCTTATCAAAAATTCATCATCCTAACAGCGATTTCTAGTTACCTGTTTGTGTATTAACCTTTTATTTTGTATGGTGTATTAACTGATATGGCCAGGTATGCATTTTCTGATGAATTGTGATTAAAATTGTATTAAAAAATAAAATGAACTTTTTTGTTTCGCTGTTTGTGTGAGATTCCCTCCTGCAATGCAATGCAGCTAAAGAGGTAGACTTTGTTGTCATCATCATCACCACACCACCACCACCACCACTATCAGCATCCCAGCAATTTGATAATATGCGTAAGACGACTCATCATAATCATAATTTACTAACGTACTACCTATAAAAAGGTGAAAGGAATACGGAACAATGAGCCAGTTTGCTTTAGACTTTCTTATTTAGCGGCAGCAGCAAGTAGCCGTTGTGGTGGTCGTATATAGTGATTTTTGCTCCTGTTGTTATAACTTTATATAACGCTTTTTTGGTTTGAAGTAGAACACTACACCACATTATTACGCTGCTATTATAAAAGTAGCAGCAAAATATTAATCCTCCTCCAACCATGTTAAGTCATCATATAGCATAATTCTTTGAAAGAGAGACTTGATTTGATTGTGTGGCAGAGTGAGAAGGAGCGCAGAAGCCTTTTAAAGTGTTGAGGGACTCGCGTTTTGTAACGAGAGCTCAATTCAACGCTGCCTTTCAACAGTGACACACGCGTTTTTTTTGTGGAGTGCTCCTAAGAAATTAAAAGTGTTTAAAGTAGCAGACCACTTTGCTACTTTTTTGATTTCATATAACCTTGGGACAACGTCCTTCTTTGGAAAGACTGAATTGTTCGGAGAATAGAAAAAAGGAAACATGTTACGGATTGTGGTCACGGTAAGTGTACACTGACTTAATAATAAAAAAATACGGGTAGAAGTATTTCCTAGCAGATTCATTACATTACTTTGTTGAAAATTAAAATTGCTCACACGTAGGCACTGCAATTTGTACTTTTAATTGGTTGAATGCATTGCAACTATTTTAGAAGATGGTTAGGTGATAAGTTTGCTGATAAGCGTGGCGTAGAGATACTAGGCACACAAGCATCAAAAACTAATTGCAATGTTCTCTGAACATCATTATTTGGCATATTTTTTTCAAAATGTTTTTCAAAACCATAATAATTATCTCTTCCATTCAACAAGTTGCTGTTCTTCTCATGATTTATGGGACAAAGTGATTATTACTTGTTGGTTGCCCATTAGTTAACTACTACAACCAAAATACTAATTAGTCTATTTCTTTATAAAGCAGTAGTATATCTTCTTCCTGTTCATACAATTTTTGAAAGAGAAGAACCATAATTATTTTTTTCATCTTTTCATACTTTGTTTGAAGATTACTCAATAATTTTACGGGAAGATCGCATCAAATCAGTCAAGTCAGTCAGAAGCTTTAGAAACTTGTAGAATTCTGAGCAATGATTTTTTCTTTAATGTTTTACACAAAAATATAAACACATTTTTAACAGTTAGCATTCTCTCGAACATACAAGGAAGTCGTTATTAATTGTACTACCGAAAATTACTATTATGATTACCTTTTCTATGCCTATCTCAATTATTAGAATGTTTTGTTGAATTTTTTTCTACCAAATGAAAAAAATACGGTCAACATTCCTAATGATTAGCTCATTCGTAAACTGACGACAGATGCAATTTATTGTAACATCTATCAAAGATTAACTACTTTACTTTGCACAATTTTTGGATGCATATGTAATATCACTGGATTCTCATAATATATTCGCCATGTTTGATGACAGATTGCACACACGTGTCATAAAAAAATTAGATTAAAATCCCATTACAAAATGTAGTAATCACATGTAAAATTGCTGCAAATTGATAAATTCATTTACAATTACAGAAATTTAGCTAAGTTGCTCTACATAACCATTATGTAAACAAGATCAGTATTAAAACAAGCCGGCAAAAGTCTTTTGCTTGTCAACGTCATTCATTTCCTTATCTTTTATTTTCATAATTGAAGGCACCTGGCCAGCGTGATGCAGAAAGCTTGTCGTTCGTTCGCTTGCATAAATTATTGATGAAGATAAATATATTGGGAAGAAAATTAAATAGGCTAAGTAGTACAAATACATGAAATACATATATAATAAAAAATAGATCTACATTTTTGTATCACATTCTTCCATTCTTTTATTATGTCAACATCAACAATCGTTTTTTACATTTGCTATCGCTCATTCATTCATTGAGATTTCTCAGAGAGCTGCTGCCGGCACTATCAATTATTATTATGATGACATAAAAAATTAGTTCTGTCTAGTCATTTCTGGTAGTAAAATAGTTTTTCTTCTTTGAGATCAAATCAGACCTCAGCATGGGGCAACAGGTAAACGTGTGGTTTTACATTTAGCACATACTGCAACTGCAACTAACAGCCAATTTGACGAAAAGCATTAAAATGCAAATTGAGCCAAGCCATAATTACATGGATGGTACATATGTGTAAATAGAGTAATCTATTTAAAATTGTATGACAAGAAAATATACAAAGTTTCAAAAGTAGATCGGCATCGGAAATAAGTAGCAGCAAAAGTAGTAGCAGCAGGTGCCATTTTTATGTGAAGGGACTTGATTGAGAAAAGTGCATGAAGACATTTTCGCAAAAAGCGAAGCTGATTGATGATTAGAATAGAAAATGTACGTGTCATTTTAGCTGTGGTTACGAGATGCACTGTCTGGATAACCGGTTTTGAAAGAAACGTAAAAAATATTGCAATTTTGTTTTTAACAAGTTGTGGTTTATCGCTGTATTGAGTACCTTCTTGTTTGTTTATTTCTTTTTGTACCTAATTAACAATTAAAATCAATCACGAGCTATTACATCATCTCAAGCATCAAAGCTATTTCTAAAATCAATTTTAATAGATTTGTGATTAATTTCACATGCAAAAAAATTATTCAATTCAATCGACGCATTCATACCTAGTTCATTGACTTAATAAAAGATCTTACGTAATTGAAAATAAAAAGACTGCCCATTGCGTATTTTTTAACTACATTTAGTAAAATTGTATGTTTTGCGCAGCAAAAATTTAAATAAAACAATAATTTAGATTATTGCTTTGATTATTACCATTTTACTGGTTGAATTCATATAAAATACTTAGCGTAAAAAATATTTTAATTTTTCAATAACATTATTTTTTGGTTAAATGAACTCATCTCCCTTATTTCTCATGAAGTGCGAAATTACATGCTTTTAATCTACTCAAATTTGTGCGCGCACGCAAACATGATTATAATCTTTTGATTAAGATATCTTTTAACTGATTTATAATCAAACCATTTAGTAGAGATCCTAATGATGATAGTCGGTTCTCATTTAGACAAAAGAATAAGATTACAATTTTATAATAATAATTCTATTCAATTATCCTGTCTTCGTCGATTGGATACACATGAACTGATTTGTTTTGATTATTATGATTTTTTTTGAAGTTTTAATCTCTTTTGAATTTTTAACATCTCATTCAGCAGAGAGGTAAAGGATTGAGTAATTGTTCAATATATTTAAATAACCGGTCTAATTATAATTTATTTAAATTTTTTATGAATGAATATAAAATGAAATTGCAACAAAAAATACGGGTAGGGTGTTCATAAATAAAAAGAGTAAATTAAAATGGTTGGATTGCGTTTTTTTGAAGCTTTAAATGTTTTACAAGCAAAAGGTCATAATGTGCTCGTAATTTTTTTTAGACAAGTCAAGTCCACCACTCATGAGCAAAAGTGATAGTGATAATGATTTATTTGCAATGCAAAGTTGATCTGATATATTTTTTATTGCAAAGTCTAGTCGGCAAGCCCATTTAGCAAATTAACCCTTTCTGTTTTTATTTAAGGAATTTACTAATCAAGTCATTACTCACTCACTTAAATAAATGTGTATAAATAATTTTTTGACTTATTAAAAAGGTTACCACCTTCAAAAAGTATAAATGTTTCAACGACCTTGCCGTTCTAGACTTGCTCATAGATCATTTGTCATGTTAGGTTATCTAATTGTGTAATAAATCTAGATAAAGTTCACTTAGCACTTTTTATGTGTTTTATATCAAGGTGGCAATCAAAAATCAACATAAATAAAAATATAATAAATTGCTACTCTATAAAAACTTCCTCAAGTCATAAGACAGTTTCATTAAGAAAACCTATAACAGACAAGGTACTTTGTTAGAAAGGTCAGGTACAAAAACACGAAGTTATAATGAATGAGTGAAAGTGAGTGCAAAATCTTGTTTTTTTTTGAGAAACTTAAACACGCGTGGCATAGACACACACGCACGAAAACACATATTACGCACGTGCGTGTGAATATTTTAACCTTTGCATTCGTTTTTTTTTTGGAAAATTTATTTTAAATTGGCAGTTATGTTTTATAAGTTTTTCAACTTGGTAATTTGGTTTTTTAACAGATATGCGTGGCGTCACATTTAGTGACAGCCTTGCCCCAACAAAGACCACTTGCCCAGGCTGCACCCAACAACAACCCTTCAGCCTCCACACTTGGCCAATTTAGCCCCGCCTACACTCAACAGTTAGCTTTTGGAGGTTCTCCTCAGCAACAACAGCAATCACAGTCTGCTGCTAATAATCAAATCAGACAAAGGGGTCCAGGCTCATATCAGACTGGGGCTGGACAGCCCATTATCATTTCTCATGCTCCACAACAAACTGCTAGCCCAGCTACCCCATCTGCATTCGCTTCATTCCCTGGAGCCCAATTCGCTGGAGCAGGAAGGCAAATTCTGACTTTGAGGTCCCCATCTAATTCTCAGTCAAATGATGAAGATGAATATGAGTATGAGGATGATGATGAGCCAACAATCCAATCTAGACCAAGCCCAACACAACGAATCCAGCCAGTTACCCGATCTCCCGTGAGGGTCCAATCTCCCACTCCTTCAAGTGCAGGAAGATTTGTTTCTCAGGTAAAATATCATTCTAGCTGCTTCCTTTGTCTGTAAAATTTCTCTGTAAATTAAATATGTATATGATTATTTTTTTGCAGCCCCAACAACAACAACGTCAGCGTCAACCCATCCCACAGCAAGTATTCCAAAGTGCGCCTCAACAACAGCAACTCCAACAAAGAGGACAACAACAACAGCAACAAATTGCCCAACAACAAAGACAAGCTCAAGCTTCCCCTAATTCTTTCAGCTTTGACGGAAAGAGGTCAAGGCTGACCACTCCCCCACCAGTTCAAACTGTGAATAGGTACATGAAGCAGAATGATGATGGATCTATGACCTGGGGTTATGAAAATGAGGATGGTACCTTCAAAGAAGAGACTCTTGGCGCTGATTGCGTTGTTCGTGGAAAGTACGGATACATTGACCCTGATGGCAACAAAAGGGAGTATGAATACCAAACTGGTAAGAGCATTCAACATTCATTCATGTTTTTAGTGTAGTTTTTTTTGCGAATTCATATGCAATAAAATTTCCTCCTTTTTATCAGGAAACCCATGCGATCCCAACAAGAAGGACCAAGAGGAGGAGGAAGAAGAAGATCTTCCCGACGGACCTAGCAGACCCCAACAACTTGCTGGAATTCTTAACGCCAGACCAAGACCAGTTCAAAGAAGGCCCCAAGGTGGTCAAATTCAACAACAATATCAAGGACAGCCACAATACCAAATTCAAAAATAAATTACAAAAAAAGACTTGGTATTTTTTAGCGATGAGCTCTTCGTCCGCTGTTATTATGTTGTTTTCTTCTTAACATATTTCACAATAAAATAATTTTATATTTTACTATTTACTACTTACCTCTTCATATATACTCATCTCACCACTGACAAGGAAAAAAATATTTTTTATCTTTTTACACACTGACGATGGATTGTATGTATGCAAAGTAAATTGTGCATTTGTGCGTGTGATGATTGTTATTTTTATATTATGATGAAAATGAAATGTATGAAGTAAAAATGATTTTTTTAAATGAATTATATATGAAATGTTTGCATCGTCATAAAAGTTTTTTTTGTGATTGACAATCCGCCACGATCACATAATTTATTTTTCATTTTTTCATTTGCTTTATTCTTTTGTTTTGATGTAATTCGTAATTTATTTTTGATTAGCGTTGCGTATTGATCATCATGATTTTTTTTTTATTTCATGGAAGTATACAGAGAGGTACAAGCAAAAAAAAATTCTTGTTGATTTACTTTTGACAAGAATATTATGTATCTACGCAGTCACTCTTCTTCATTTTCTCGCACGGGTAGGATTACAGAGGATTGGATTAGAATAGATTACATAGCAGCCATGTTCATTTTTAAGGAGATATTAGGTCCAGAGTGCTGTCGTCAGAGTCCTTTTCCTTTGTCATTTAATAGTATTCATTCTTTTGACAAATTAACCTAAACAATTGACAAGATTTTTTTTCTATTTCCCGACAACAACTTCCAATAATACTAATAGTAGTAGTAGTAAAGTTTCATACACACAGATTTTTTGGTATATGCTGTCATTTGTCACAGAAAATAGAAGATTGATATAATTAGAAAAGAAAATTAATTTCTAGCTTTTAATTTTGCTTTGACATTTTTTTTCAATTTAAACTATTTGCTGATAGAGATCCAATATAATCCTTCAATTTACTTTAGGTCTTTAATCGGAAGAGAAACAGGAAGAAGAGGAGCGTCACAATAGGCAATTAATATTTTTTACTGCTTCGCTTTCACCTTCCATCCTTTTTATGCATATCTTTGAAAGCTGTTCAACAGGACGACGTTTTTTAGTCTTAATGACTTGACTTAGCTAATTAGTCAGTTAATTTCTTTTATAACAATAGTATTACATTTTTCGTATATACAATTTTTTTCTATTTTGAATATGAATTATATATTAGGTATGTTTTATTTTTTACAATGAAAGCGAATCTTGTTGATAATATTGCGGGTTTGACTATCATATTTAATTTTATTTTGATTTTTTCATAAGATAAAACAATAGTTTATCTTCGGTCAATAAGTATATATCTGTTAAATCAATTTTTTTCAAGCACATGAAGAAGTCAATCTTCTCTAGTTTCAAACTGATGTGCACTAAATTTATGGTGACTTTTTAAAATAATCATTTCAATATTTTCAATTGACAAAAGCTCCAGCCAGTATTTAGCATTCCAGCCAATTTTAATAATGAATTATATGTATGCTCATTAACGATTAATTCTTTTAAAAGGACAGATATTTTTCTTCATTTCAAAAAAGGATCAAGTAAAGCAAATTTGTTTTTTATAATTATTTAAATGACTAATCAATTATCAAATAATATTAATTAAAGTCAAAAATAGTGTGAAGTCCTACAAAGTGTTTTCTACTTATTCTCCAGCAAGTCTACTAAAAATTGTCATTCCATGTAGTAAAATGTGTGTACTTTTTAGATAGTAATGATTATGTAGTAATAATAAGAATAATAAAATGTTTTACAATCACGCTACGCAATTGAAAATTGAAATTCAACAATGATTAAAAAGTAATTATAGCAGTAGTAGTAAATATATAATAGATTACAGCTATGTGGCCAATACAATGGTAAGCTTTTGTTTGGTTGTTGTTTGTTTCTGTTGATTTTTATATGATGATACGTAAATAGGCTGATAGATAGTATAAATGCTCATAAGATAGTGCTGTTATGCGTCATTCTTATTATTTAAACTTTTGGGGGATAAACAAAAAAAAGTGTGTTATTATTTAATGGTTTTGTTTCTGAGAATATTCTAAAGTTCCTCGATTCTCCTTTTTTTTAACTCTTAACATTTTACAATACAAAGTGGTACATTCGATTCAGTCAGTTATCAGCAGTCACGTCAGGTGATGTACAATATTTAAACAGTTTATACGTTTCGAACAGTACGAAGCAATATGAAACATCCCTTTTTGCTAAAAAATCAAAAAAGTTGGCAAACGGTATATAAGACAAGTATTATATTATATATTAGTATATATAATCATAGTTTTGAGCGTAGCGAAATAACGTTACTGACGTATTTGATTAATCACTCTTAAACATCTGAATAAATATTTTTAACATCGCTGACGACATCACCAACAGACCATGCAGTTTTCTACCCGCCGAGGAAACAAAGTCATTTTTTTGGATAATAAGAAGAAGGGATATCAACATCTCTTGGGTCGTCGAGGTCATCTCTCGGATTAGCAACTAGCTAACAGAGTTGATGGGCATGCCTACTGGATATAGCGCCGAATTTCCATTCCCATTAACATTGTGGGCTGAAGGAAGTTGCATACTTGGAGGAACCATGTTGAAATTTAGATTGGTGGGTGACGACCTGTCTGATCCTCCATTCAGTCTGTTATAAAGGGCTTCTTCAATCAAACTCGCCAACTTATCACGATCAGCCTGATATATAGAGAAAAGGACATTACTAAAAAGGTGCAAAAAATCCTGCTGTCCTGAAATATGTATGCTAGTTTTTCAAAACTTGAAAACATGCTTATCTTTTAAAACATGGTTTCGAGTTTTACAAAGCGGTTGATTTTTGTGTATGCATGCCTCATGGATAAATCCGAAGAAAACTAATTCGCCGGCTAAGTCAAAGGCAGTATCAGTCTCATTAACAACACAGGATAACTGTCGGTTCATCTTATCATCCATACGAACGAGAATAGTCATCTAAAGACAAAACACATAAGAAATATCCTTCCATAAGAAATATGCATGTTGAAGATATGAAATTTTCCCAGAAAGACCACCACACTCACCAGTGATTGAAATAAATATTTAATTTTTATGAATAAATTATTAGTATAAAAAATTAGCATCAAATCATAACTCAATCATCAGTCTTTTGTTTTCAGTCAGTCTTATAAGTTATCATAATAATTAATTTTTCATTCAATCATCACACAATATCAATTTTAAAGTAAATAATTTCATATGGTTTAGTACAAGTAGGCCTGGGCCGTCATCTCGTGCTTTCACATTGCACATCATGTTGACGATCCGTCGGTTTTCTAATTCAGTGGGCTCTGGACTTGCGGAATGGACGCTGTCAATGACTTCAGGGCTGGATGCCAGTTGTCTCGAAGGAAGAGGTTCCGGAAGTTCAAAACATGTCAATGGATAGATTCCAAATCTGTCAAAAGTAAAAATTTAATTCTTTATTCAACGAAAAAATCATACAACAAACTCCGTTCAAGAAAATGTAGATTGATCGACTTACTTGACATCTTCTACAAACTTTTCCAGCTTTTCCGACACTTGAACATCAGACATTCTCCATTGTAGACACTGACTGCTTGACTGATCACTACTACTGCTCTCATCCCCTCCTTCACCTTCCGTTTTCGTAGGAGCTTTCCTGATTTCTGCGACTACAACGTCAGGACCGTAATGTCGGTTGAGTACTTCGTCGGTTATGGTTTCCGAAATGTTTGCTAAAAACAAAAAAATAAATCGTAATTAGATGGGGCAATGTGCAACATATGGGATTAAATTAAATAAACTAAATAATTGTATATTTAACGTACTCTCCATACCTGCCGTTTTGACTAAGGCATGTGCGGACAACAATTTTAGGGAAGGTACGTCAAATAACAGCGGATGAAACAACAACTCTCTCGCTGTTGGTCTATTTTCAGGATCATGCTGTAGACACCTTCTGATGAAATCTTTGAGAGGAGCATCGCTTTCATCCAGACTTTCTATCGTTCTGTTAATGTGCTCTTCAGTGACCACAGTTCCAGAGTCACCATTCCCTTGAATTTCTAGTGCAGCCATTTCCAGGGCACACATTCCAAACGAGTAAATGTCAACTGCTGATGTAAGCGTTGGACTTGAGTCTACGATGATGGACACACACAAAACACAAAGAATAAATGTAGAAATATAAATAAAAAGTGTCTATCAAAATCCACAATGCAATTCTGAGTAAACTAATGACGCACAAGAGCACGTAATAACAATGGCCGGACGTGAAGAACGAAACATGCATGTAATTATTACCTCCGCTGCTACTACCACCACCTGTCTCTGTCTCAGAGTCTCCTCTCGGTAACATGATGATATGATGAATTTATTGATTTAAGTGATTATTTCTCAGCAAATTATAAACTTTCTAAACTTCAAACTTTATTCACTGCGATTGCAACACCTTCGAATGGTGATCATTTTAAAATAGCAGAGCAATTAAAATTATTAAGAACAGAACTTGGTTTATGTATTCAATTTGTTTATTCAAAAAACTGTATGTTCCTACTTCTCATCCTTCACCTCTTGGCAATTCCACGCTTACGAATGAACTACTCATCCGAACACCTAAACACTTTCTTTTTCTTCCAACCTAACGAAAATTGTTTTTCTTTCTAATCTCCATATTTTGTTTCGGCGACACGATGTCTGGTGGAAAAGAGCTTTTCTCGCATATATACATACATCTATCATCTATATTACAACTCACCGGAAAATCTTTTGAAGAAAAACAACAAAGTCTACATTTTTACTGTGAAAGATTATTAGCCTAATTCCACAGTATATAAAAAATTCATGGAAAATTACAAGCTTGCGAAGATTTTTATGTACTGTAGCCAACGAACCCTACCTCAACCTACATACTCACAAACAAAGTCGTTACTTGCCAGTACTTCCTACATCGATGGTATATAATACTACGGAACTGATAAGGCTATACATGTGCAGATAATGATATGTTGTTCAGAGATTCTTTTTTCAGAGTTCGGAGGTTTCATCGAGAGTAACGAGGAAGTACAAAGTGTTACGACAGAAAACCTAATATTCACCATTCAAAATGAATTGGGAATAGGATAACAGTAAAGTTAGTGTCTCGGAAAGAATGAAGGGTAAAAATAAAAATTTATTTTTACTGATAACAAATACGCCAAACTTCTACACGCGAATTGTCATCATCATCATCATCTTTCTTAAAAAGTTCATCCCTCCTACCAAAAAACATGACTAACTTGACTTGAGTATAAATGCTTGAGTGCTACATTTCACAACAAAGTTTAACGATAATGGGAAAAATGTACGTAGGCATATGTTTCTTTAGTACTAATTCGCGAAATTCTAGAAAATTCACAAGTATGAACTTACCTCCATACTCAGGAGCCACGAAGTGAAGGTTCTTGATATTATCCCGGCATGATTTGACGTGGTGATGAATAGCATCAGGGGCCACTGTCCCAACGAAATAAAAAAGAACACACCCATAAAGTTTAGAGTTTGAGCATTCATAAAATAAAACAAAAATTACTCTCTTGCCAAAAATTATAAATACACCGTTTATTCCTAAAACCACTTCTTATAAGAAAAAGAGAATAGAAAGAAGAATACCAAGAGGAAGAAGAAAGCTTGACATGATAAGATTACGAAGAAGACGTTACATCAGAGTAGAAGCCCAGTAAGTTGCAGTGGCACATCTTTTTTACGATTGTGAAGAGAACATAAATTCTTGTTTTTGTAGTTAGTCATTTATCGGACCATTACATATCAACAGACATTCACCCAAAAATGTAGCACGACTTGGGGCATTCCCTCCCAATCTCATATATTCGTTAAACATTTTTAGTCTATATCATAATTACAGTGTCTACACGAGCATTACTTTAGAGAGGAATCTGGCTACACAGATGACCGACAGCACGGAAAGAGACACTTTTTATTTATTTTTATAACATGAATTGGATTAATTTTGTAGCTTGTTCCATCTTTCAACTTTAATTCATTTGAGTCTGCGTCTACTGGTCTACTAAAGCGTCTTCATCCATTCATTAAGCATTTATGCCTTATGCTCTCATTGATTTTCTTTATGAGAGCCAAGTCCTTGCCCACCCAAATCAAAACCTGAGACGATTTTATAGACTTTACAAACCAGACATACTGTCGCTGTTATTGTCGCCCCAAGCTAGTTAATTGACCATACTTTATTTTAAAGCGAAATACTATACATACATGTCATCAAAAATAATATAAAATTTTGTTTGTTGCACTAATAACTTTAGAATTGACTTACCAGAGCCGATTTTGACAAGACCATTGTGCTGGATAAAAATGGTATCACAAGTCAAATTGCCGTGAATAATAGGTGGAGAACAGGAATGCAGATAACTACAAAAAAACAAGAATACATGACAATATTTAGCGATTTTGGTTCAAAAAGGATTCCTAGAAGAGTGATCAAAATTTAATTTAATTCATCCAAATGACTGCTGTATATTTTAAATCGTTGAAAGATAGTATCTTGTACAATGAACTGAAAAAGGTTAGACTAACGAATGCCTTTTTAATTGTGTGATGTTAAACATCAAACGAAAATTTCAACAAATTTCTCTCTCGGGTGTACATAGGTTCAATTTAGATATCTTATATTTTAACGAAATATCACACTGCGAAATTCAAATGACGTGGCAATAGCTGCAAGCTGCAAAAATAACATCAAACCCTTGTCTATTAATGTTAATTACACATTTCAAATTTTTATACATTCGAAAGAAAATAAAAAATCACGTAAAACACGTACGAGTAATTTGATATTTGTAAAAATCCTTTCATTTTTATGTTGCGTTACTTACATCACTACTGAATGGATTCGGGCAGCAGAAAAAATAAACTACCAAACTACCTACTTAGTTTAGTACTCATGTTAATGGACAATTTAAATCTTTCTGTTTTTCTTTCTAAAAGAAGCATATGCATTACACAACACAACATAGCATATAACGACTCAATAAACAGAGTAATTCTAATTTTTATGACGATTCAGAGATTTACAACAGCAGGTGGGAAATTTGCCAAATCTGATAAAAGCTTGCATAAATGACTTTTCGCTTTTCGTCTTGAGTAAAAAAATAACACACTTAAATTGTAAGTACGTTAGCACGTATGTACAAAACTTGTTACGTAAAGCTTATCTAAAAACACAACAAAACTCTAGTTTCCACTCCACCACTGAACACGACAAGATAACATCATAACTTTATAAAGTCATATTGTACGCTAAACGTACCTCAGTGCTGACAAAATCTGAGTACACCAACGTTTCCAAGCTTGCAGTGGTAACCTTTTCACATTTCGCTTTGTCCTTTTCAAGAACTGCTTGAGGGAACCCGATGACATGTATTCTGTGATGAAAACAACCTGAAAAGTAAATAAAACGGATTAAAAATAAAACCGATCAGTTGAGACGAAAACAAAGTATTAAAAAGTATAAATATAAATAAAAAGTTAAAACGCAAAAAATATTGTTGTTGTACATACTCGTGGTTTTTCTGAGTGCGTTTCCATCCAATATTTGTGGAATTTAACAATGTTTGGATGCTCTAGCTGCGTCAAGTTATCGAACACTTGACGGATTTTATCCTCTTGAGCTTTGAGATTTTTCCTTTCCGAAAAGCGAACTTCATTCCAGGCCACCTCCACACCCTCTTCGGTGTCCATTGCCAAGTAGGCACAGTCAATACCCGGTACATCTCGTTGGTCCAACTGTAAATTAAAAAAAAAATGCTGTTTAAAGTATAACGTTACATACAACAAAATAAATCTCAAATACAATTTTTATTTTCAGTTTCCCCCAATCATTTATAATGTACACTGGTCGGGCAGTGCTATGCTTTTCTTGAGATAGTGCAATAATTCATACTGTAGATACAATGTATAACGTCCATTTAAAAAAAATAGCAAACATTTCAGACTGTAAGCACTACTCTTCAACTGGTGATTATCATCATCACTTTCATAGACTATAAAACAAAACATATCAACTTGGTTTCTTGCCAGTGGAACTTTTCCCACATCTACCGAGAAAGTTTCCAATCTTAATTCTTTATTCCACATCTTAGCTAAAACCTTTCCTTTTCTTCAACGGATGGCGCAACATCTCCAACTTTGTAAATTTTATTACTTCGTTATTTTTGAATTTCATTTGAATTTTACTTTGATAACATAACTCATCCATAAAATGCCCTTGTCATCTCACATATTGATCTTAAAATCTTATACTACTAAAAAGTTATTGTGAACTACTGTAGCTGTGTAGAATGAATAGCTATTGTCGTATTTCTTCTAGCAAGACTAAATGGAAAAACACACCGTAAACTGGTCGAGGAAGGGGAAAAGTGCAAACGAATGACATTTTTATTGCATACCTTTGCAACCAGCTAGAGAGCATGGTTATTTACCGGGAGGAAATAGCTGACTCATTTACAATTCAAACACCATGACTCACTTGCTTTCCCCATGTTTACTACACTCTCAAACAAGGAGGGAGAGAGAGAAAATCCCATTTTATAAATGGCAGAGAAATTCCATGTGCAAAAATTTTCTTCTCCCCTTTTCATTCCAGCAGCGATCAATGCTTAAACTTAAGAAGCTTTTATAGATTTTATGCATGATGCTTTCCTTCTACTTTCGAAAAACTTTCCTTGTATTTTCGTTCGAATTGGAAAAGTTTTACTAAGATCTGTAATGCAAGCATAAATGAAATACGAAGACACTGCACCATCTACTAGCTACCATATTGAGGCTGGAAAATAACAAGAGGAAATTACTGCGAGAATCGTCAGATGCGAATAAATAGTTGTTATTTTGGTATTTTTACAATGTGTTGAATGAGAATGGGTGTTACAGGTAGTATTAGCAAAAGTATGTACATAAGCAGTCAACGACCTATGGAAGTTATGTACATAAAAAAATGTGCGACTTACAAAGGCTGAAGATAACCTCCCCACCAAATACACACAAACGACCACCAACCACCGTTACCGAAGCATAGTCACGTACATATCGTAAGTTTTGGCGATGTGGGATGTGGATATGTGAGTCATAGTAAAAGCCTCATATTTCCATAAAACGAAAAGTAAACAAAACACGATTACTATAAGTCCAAGTCCAGGACATGCAGACGCCAGACTAGAAGAGAAACGAGGTAAATCTCAGAGTAGTGGCGTGGCAGTGGCAGCGGCAGCGCAGGGGGAGAAACGAGAGAGGGAACAAAACTTTCTCTTTTTTACGACTGCTACTGCTTAATATCGTTATTGTTGGTAAGCTATAAAAGCGACTCATAATAATACAAACATCCATAACATTATGCTGCCTAAGTATATTTATAAAAGATGCTGCTTGTTCGTTAGTTTTACAGGAAGCGGAACGCAAACAATTGTATTCTTTTGTACAAAGTACATAAAGTGCATATAGTAAAGTACATTGACATAAAAAGACATATAGGTACACAAAAGGAAAAACATGCACACTAGAATTTCCATTGCGCCAGTAACAACAACAGTTCCATTTCAACTTCCAAAGTTCTATACTGATTTCCCTTGTTAATCATTAAGACAGGCATTTTGTGTTAACATTCGCATTTTCTCTCAAGATATCAAGTATATCTATCTGCATATAATCTATATATATTGAGTTACATTGCTTACACAAGACGTCAACCATGACCCATCCCAAACCTAACTTTGTGGACCTGCAAATTTTCCACACAAACCAACTCAACAGACATTTTTCGACAGCTTCCTCAACCAACCTACGCAAAAAAATGCATGGAACGAGTCAGAAGAGAGTCAGCTCATTGATTCCAAAAAGGCATTTTCAAATAACATCTAACTAAACTGTGACATTTTAAAAGCTCCACTAAATAATGCAAACCAACCCAAAGGGCACGCCATGCCATTTTCTTTTCTTCTGAGAGATGTCATAATATAACTTTAAAATAAAAATGTAACAATTTTATACAACAGTTCAAGCACAAAAGCCGCTCGTTAAGTTGGAATTTACGGTTTTACATCGTTTTATTTTCTATTATTGTCCATGCATACAGCATGGAAAAATAGTTGCTTGTATAATAGATGAAAAAGTTAGACGATATAATTGCCAGTGTCACAGGAGCTACTAAAAGATTTAAATTCAAGAGAGTCCCCTCGTCTCCATTCTATTTTTATATATTAAGCTTTTCTGCTGCTGTTGACCTAACTAAACTCTAACAAATAGATTACATTACATTTGTAACATAAATAATATAGAAAATGAAAACAGAAAATTCTTCTCAAGTAAATTCTATCGTAAAGTCTCGCCGTATTGATCGATAAATTATCTTTATAGTTCGTATGTTTAGATATGTAATATTTATATCACAAAGTACACTTATAGAATTTTTTTTCTCGTTCTTTCATGAAACTCAATAGGTTGCATAGTGGTAGTGGTGTGTGGGGATTGGAAGGCTTTACGACTCTTCAACTACAAACATGACATGCACATAAAATGCGTTCATAAATATTTCAGTTATTCCCTTTTTCCTCAACTTCAACTCTCTCCTCAAAAACGAAACCACCAACGCAAAATGCAATGGGCTTTGCTTGCTAGAGCGACTGTTTGTTATCAAAGAAAATGACATGTGTTTTAATCAAGATGACATACTAATTCATACACACTACGACTGTATATATCAGCCTGTGAATGACTATGTGAGTTTAGCAGCGCCGCACTGGCTGTGTAAACAATTTATTCCATATACCACGTTTATAGGACGTGTAATGAATGGGAATAATATAGAATAGACGACGTATTGTACTGTATATGTGGTTGGTGGTATGGTATGGTGCGGTGGCTGTAGAGGATTACGTAATTGGGAAACTGCTGGATGTAGAGAAGAAGACTAAACACAAACACATTTCTGCATTAGTAAATTGCGGGCGGACAAGTAAAAATAAAAAACCAGTAAGTCATCATACAAAATACAAAAGGCCAACAAACAGAAAAAGAGTTGGTGTTGGTATTTCAATTTTGTATGATTTTTGCGGGGTTGCCCAACAATGTATGGTTCTGAGTTCTGGTGCGGTGGTGTGTATCCAGGAAATGTCAATTTGCTTTGGATCTCTTTTAGTTGTGTTTCTGTAAACAGATGTGATGATGTGGTCATCACCATTCATGACTGTTGGTGGAATGGAAAGTAAAGTAGGTTAACTACCGCAAAGTTGAGCTCTGCGAATACTCTAAATACTTTAACAAAAATAAATTAGCAAAAGGAAACATTTTACAGCTTCAGCTTCATGTGTAAAAAAACTCGATACAGAGAGAGATATTAAAAAGGCGAAAGAATACTTTTACTCGGGTTACAACATTTTATAATTGCCCCAACACTCGACACCCTTTCTCGTATAATCATGTAATGCCCTCGGATCTCTTTTAAACTGTTGGTCTCGTTGGGAAATGAAATTATGGAACTTCGCAGTTCGCAGTACTTCAGAAATCACGTCCTGCAGTACTCATTAATATGTGAGAAATGAATGATGCGGAAAATAATGCGCATATTTATGTGTTATTGTCTGCTTGTGTGATATATTGCGCAACAAATACGCATAGATAATGTATATAGCTATTCATCCGATAAGTAATTCCACATTCCATTCCATTCCAGCACAAGTTTATAGCTTTGACTTGACTGTAATTATGACCATGGACCGTGCCTGCGGGCGAGCGCTCCGTAGAGATGAGTGGATGAGTGCATAACTAACTATGATTTTAAATTTTAAATAGCACATTCATATGTGAAGATTATGTATTGTACTTTAATTGTCCAAAAATAACTCTGGAATAAAAATACTAATAAAATCCCTTCCATATTTAGTGTTGAAATGAAAACAATATGTGATTTCGTATTACTGAGTTGATTTGCCTGCAACATTTCCGTGAGAATAAATAAAAAACAAGTTATTATATTTTTATTATTCAGAGCGATCCTTTGAGAAGATTAAATGAAGTAAAGTGAATGACTACAAATATTCAACAAAACAAAATAGGCTAGAAATCCATTACAAATGAATTATTTTACGAATACAATACAAATCTTTTTTATCTTGCCCTCCCATCGCACTCAACGGTTCCATACATGTATGCCAATCCATGGTGCAATGGAATGTGATGTTGTTAAATTTTTTATACTTGAAAAATAGCGAAATAATATGTTTACCTCATCAAGGTCATGAGCATACATATTTTGATTGCTTCTTTCCGTTTTTCCATTTCATTCCCCTATTTGTTTTCTATACAATTTTCATGAGAGTTTACAGCTTTTCATGTTATGTTTGTTTTCATTGCATAAAATCCTGTTTTATTGGTGTACTTACGATAATAAAGATGACTATGTTTTGAGTGTACAAGTACAAAACTATTTTTATAATCTTAATCTACCTACATACCTTTCTGCTAAATTCCTAAAATCAATCCATTATGTTTGCAAAAAAACTCTGGTCTAGTTTCATGATTACTATATTCACACACATCAGTCATTCCAATAATCCGAAAATCTATGTACAGTAATTTTAAGTATTAAACACCCATCAATACAAAACATACCAACCTTTTTATCTAAATAGCCTGACAGCTAATTATAACTTATCTCTTTTTTGTTGCGTTTTACCCGAACATTTTACGTATGTATTTAACATCTAGTAACAAGTGCTTATTCTGTTAGACAGGTTAACACTTAAAGGTTTAAATCTCTCCATTTTCACTACTATAAACCATCCACTTTTAAATTTTCACCCTAATACTTCCACTACTATTCTATTATATACTTCTTTTGTCTATTCATGTGCATGAGCACGCAAGAGACTAAGCTCATCATCGTCATCATCACCAATTTTACACAGACAATAATTTTATTCATCTCATTTACTTAAGTTCTAAAAGAATTCACAGCCAGTCACAGTCAAGGTATCAACACCATTTCAAATAATCTGCATTGCAGTTTTCTCTACGTTGGTTTGGCTGTCACTCAACTCAACAACATTTAGAGGCAGACACCGGGAACCAAAACCCAAAACCAGGATCAAGATCAAAATGAATGAGTATTCTTATTCAATGTATACATTGTACGAAAAAATACACTTAACTTAAGCCAATTTCAAGTGTGTGTGTATTATATACACCTATATTACAAAATAATCCTTGGCATAGTTGGACATAACAATTTTTTGGAAGACAACTATATAAGTAAATCTATAAGTTAGTGTACAAAGTCACAGTCATGGTTTTTTCGGAAGGAAAGGAAGGGACCTTGTCTTGTGTTTTGTTTGTTGTGCTGCTGTCTGTCTACATGTGCCGTACATTATGTTTTTTCCCTCTAGCAAAAAATATAATCAGATGATGCAATCCAAAGTCATCCTTGTACTTGTAGCAATAGCAAAAACTCAAGACCATTATCACTGTCAGTGCCGCAACACTACCAAAAGAGACGCAAAAAAACTGTGTAAGAAACCCATTCCAAGAGAGAGAGAGAAATAGTTTCCCATGGAATGATACTATGACACGACTGGGGAAAGGGGCAGGTTGAGAATTTATTTCATCCGTACCATTCCGTGAAAAGACGACCATAACCTGGGACAATGCTACTATACTAACATATTTGTACACTAGACCATGACCATGCATGGCATATAATGCAATTTCTTCACTTGTTATACGACTAATCTAATAATATAATTTTTTTGTAAGCTCAAATTAGCCCAGCTTAAAGACGGTTTAAATGTTTATCAAATGGAATCATGGTGTAGGCTAGGCAGGCTTTCAGCTTTTATCTTGGAATGTTAAACACATAAAAATGAAAGCCAACTGTTTCATCATGCCGGTATCGGTCTCTCGCTATAAAAAAAAGTTAAATTTATATAAAAACTCCTATCAAAATGATGTTGATGGATTGCTCATTGAAATATAATTGTACCAGAGCTTTTATAAGATTCTCATATAAACAATATAAACTCATGGACAAACACGTTATTCCAAATGTCTGATGTGATAGCTGATACCACGTTACTTTTTTAACAAATAAAAAAAGCTCTCTGGAAGTAAAACGAACATTCATTCAACATGCAATCCAATGCTTTTTTTGTTAGTTCAAATAATCTTGTGTGTGTGTACAGCTTACATGTTATAAATGAAAATGACCTTGATAATAGTCATAAGTAGTCCTCTGCCATATAATCAAAATGAGCAAAATCGCCAGTAGTACATATTGCCTACTGCCTACACCAGTTATTATGCTCACCTTATGTATGTAATTTGCAGTTCTAAAGTTTTGTGCACTGCATTGCTGAAAAAAAGGCATGCGAATGCGAACAGTATGTCACGCTATGCATATATATTTTCTACCATGCATGCATACATTTTTATATGGCTGATATTATCTTTCTCAAAAACCCTTCCCAATTTCCTACTTGAAATCAATTCCAAAATTCTGTCGCTGTATGTTTGGTTATTTAGTAGGCATTGGTATTATAGCTTTTTTGGTGGTCTAAAAAAAATTGGCTTCAGGAGAAGAGTACAATTTGTTTTTCAGTCATACCATTCCATGCGGAAGCCGATCTTTATAACTTCCTCATATCAGGGAATCATTTGATCGTGATACAAAACAGCACACCACACCAATATCAATCAATACATGCATGAATGAAGCGAAAGGTGTGAAGATCAGTTTTCTGCTCTGTATGGCTTGGCTGGCATGTCATGTCATGACATTAGGCACGAAAAAAAGTATTCTTCTCCTACACTACTGGAAAAAGCTATTTATAGAAAAGGATGAAAAAGTACGATGTAAAAAATACCAAGAAGCCAAACATTCATACAACTTTTCTTTTTTATCTAACGATTGACAGTATGATGACGGCTGGCGAAGAGATGAGATGGCTTACCGAGTTTCAATTGGTGCATTCTTGATGTGACATCAAAAAGTTAATCAAATCATATTTTATCAATATTGTTTCTCGTTTTATTACCAACATAACATCATCGCATCAGTTCAGGTGCCAGAGAGTCAAAATATGTAATGCAAAAACTATTATACATAGTTGTCGGTTGGCTTACTGCAAAATAGTAGGTTGCATTGTATGAGTTAGTTTAAATTCAAAGAATCGCGACGCGAATCCCACCATGACTGTTTGATGTTTAATCACAAATATTTTTACATGCAACGTGATAATTATAAATTAAATAATATGTAGTGATATTAAAAATACAATGTATGCTTATATTTACTTAACCCAGTCATCTATGCACACTTTTAATTTACATAACAGCATTTGTACTCAAACCTACCTCACAGTTAGCATTGAACAAACTAACAACAGACAGCAGACTCAATTAAAAATGTGAGATGCTACAATGACAATTTTATACAAGCAGAAAAAGTAATGCATATGTCAAATCTGATAGTATGTAAGCCAAGCAAATATACAATCTAATGTTGATATTCTCATTTCATTACTCTTTTTAAATATCAGCCATAATAAATAAAAAATGATGACAAGACAAGCTATCCTGTTAGCCTTTTTATTGACATTTTACAACAGCAAGTCAAGTCACAAGTGCGAGCCAAATATTTTGACAAAATGCAGTTATTTCTGCCCACTACTACCTGTATTCACCTTAAACTAACGTGATGAGTAATGCAGAAAACATCACAAATTTATTCGTAATTCCATACTTGATTCCAAAGAACACTGCATTACATTTCATTATAAATTCATTTTAAAAGCGTGTGAGGTGAATGGGTAATTATGAATTGGTAATTCCCTTACCACGTCGTAGGTTTTATCTCACCAACGACCTTACTTTTTCAAAAAGGAATAAAAAATGTAGGCGAGTATAAATGTGAACGATAACAGCCAAAAAAAATGTAGTAGTGGAATTTTTCAGAGATAAAAATATAAACTCTTATTCTGCATAAAGGATTTTTTTCAAAGAAATTCGCCAATAAAATGCACAACAAAAGAAGGCAATATTTAACATTGAAAAATGTAAAATGCTGCTTTGTTGCACAAAAATTCTTGACAATAAATCATATCGCGCTGAGGAACAAGCACCAGCAATGACAGGTAAATATTTTATGCGGACAATGCATTAAATTTAACACACTAAACCGTGTGATATGTGACTCATTTTGAGGTACAAATCCCTATATAGAAAATATAAATAACTATACAATGCACCTTGCCTTGTCGAGAATTTATGTTCACATACCAATGTCAGAAAAAAGTCAACAAACTTGCATTTGGAATGCATCTTGCATTGCATTATGCACAATTTATAACAAAGCATCTCTAATCTTTATCCACCTCAAATGTTCAAAAAAAAATTACTGCAGCTATCTGCACTCAAAACGAAGACATGAGTAGGTTGGCAACTTCATCAAGTAGAAAGTTGGATAACGCAGAAAATTGTAAAGAGATATTGTTTAATGAGATGATGATGATAATAATCATGATGAGATGCAGCAGCAGAAGAAACAAATCTTCACTTCACATACATTAGCGATTCAAGCTATGATGCACTTTTTTTGCAATTTGCACTCTGTTGTCTGTGTGAAATGCATTTTTATCAACATGTCAGTTGATTCGTTACGCTGCTGCTTTACAACAAGACATCAAATCACACAACAGCCGCTCGTTTTTGCATGGTCGCAAGTCAGAGCACTCCTCAACTCCTCCGTTTTCTCTGCTGATTGACTGATATTCCTTTTTTTGTACATAAATACAAGCTCTCATTACGCTTGCACTGCACTAATGTGTCATGCTCATGTTAAACCGGTACAGTGAACTACGCTGTTACTTTACTAAAAAATTATGTCAACTTATAACTTTCTTTTTATCCAAATTTTATTTTTATCCCTTGCCTCACTCTAGTCATTGGTCATTTTTAGTAATACACAAAAATGCACATGTACCCCACAAACTTGACTTTTTAACGAGCCCAGCCAAGTTACCAAAAATACCTGAGGCATTACTCATTACTACACTTCTACCGCCAAGCAGAGCAAACAGCTTTTCTATTTTGTAACCAAGTTCTATCGAGGGAAACCCGATGACATGATGATGATTATAATTTTCAAGCAAAATTGCAAAATTTATTTTTTTAAATATTATTTTATTACAAACCTCTTCCCGTCTTTTAGCCCACCGTCCACAAGGACTCTCCTCTACAATCTCACTTTCATCCTCGTCCGAATCGTCGTCATCATTATTGTTTAAAATCAGTCTATTATCGTTATCATTACTTGATCGACTTCCCGTCATTTTGCCAACAATTCATATAAAAACTTAACAGCACAAAAGAAAAAAATAACTTGGATGTTTGATAACCGTAAAAAACACTGGATAATCTCAACTAATTTATTTCACGACTGGGTGAGCCGATGAAAGCGCTTTCTTATCTTTCCACACGTCAAGTCAAGAAAAAAAAGTATCTGGAAAGTCTTGTACAATTTTTTTTATCTTTATATCCGCAATACTCCGGATTCCGTATACATGAGTAAGCTGAACCAGCAAATTTTACATACGATAAACATCCAACTCTGTCAGCAATAATTAATTACAGGCAATAATCACAAAAAATGTGTACCAAAAGCTCTTGTTTCGCAATCGTACACTCTCCGTGCGTACCCAAGTTGTCAGTGAACTCCAAGCTCTACCAAAAAACTCTTATACTACTTGCTTTTCTCTCTGGAGAATTTAGATTTTGAATGGAGAGCTCAAGAAAAAAACAACTCATAAAAAGTCAATGGAATGTTTAACGAGTACCACTTTTCAAGAAGCACTTTGCGAAAGCAATTTTTTATCGTGAAACAAAATATCTGCTTGTATTTTATAACCGTCTCAAATGACAGTTCGGAACAAATTCCAGATGATCATGTCAAACAAACAGACTTACACGCGAAAAAAAACAGCGCACAAATGACTTCAATGATAAAACTCCTCTTGTGTGGCGGTGTTGATTGGTCCTTTTTTAAAGTTTTCAAATAAAACTTTTTAAAACAAAAATTTCCTCCTTGTTACGTGCACAGTGCACGCTTACTATCTGCACGCTAAAAACTATCCAGCGCAAGCTTTTACACAACAGCTTTGTGTTTTTTGGAACAAGAGCGCAGCGTATTTTTGCACTGTGTTTCCTCACGGAAGTTCCACTGAAGAATGACTGCATGGGTTTATCTTCACCCCGGGAACATTACCAGCAAAACCTGGCTCTCTCACTCTTCGAGTTTAACCTTCTCCTTGCTTTTTCTGCTACGATACGCTACGTTACGTTTACAATTTACGCTGCTGATATGCCGCTTCTGTGCTGCTCATTTCTTTTTGACTTTCGAGTACTGACTTGACTTGCTACTGTGTTTTCGTGCAGCTGCGTCTGCTGCTGGTCTGCCTGCCTGCGCTTTTTGTGAGAATCTGATGGCGATGATGATGATGCGGTATTAATTCAATGGTAAGTTAGGTAGAAAATATAACAAAACTGCATACAAAACACAAGCTTTGCGAGAAAAAACAATGGAAGTGGTTAGTATTTTTGGTGTTGGTGTTTCCTTTCTCATGTGCTGAAATAATGTGCTTATATCTTATCAACCCTTTCTTTCCTTTTTAGCTTGTTGCTTATGAGTACTCAACACACAAAACCATTCCATTCATTTGGTGTGGTGTCTGTGGTGTTATGTTGTAAGTCAAGCCCAAACCAACGCCTGCTTAAAGAACAAAGACAAATTGAACAGTAAGCCATACAAGTCTGAAGTGAAGTCAAAGAGTACGGTGTTGAAAGAGAAGACTGCAATGCAAAAAATGCCTCAAGATGTAGGAAAATAGGCTTGCTTCACAATATGTCGATTAGATTCCTTTCATGGAAGTCAAACTTTTAAGACTACTCCGTCTACAAGACGGTTACATATTGGGTTGGTTTCCAGATAAAACAAACAGTCACCACTACCGCACAGTAAACAGTTGCTTTAGCTTGAATTGGAGTCCGGGTTTAAAACGTACTTGTTAGAATGCTTGGTTGGATTAAGTGTGCTTCCATGTAATATGTACACAGTGTCTAGTTTATTTGCTCTCATTCAAAGTTAATCCATAGAATTTTTTGCTTTGAGCTTTCAATTAAAATTTCAATTTTCTCTTGTTTGCATGATGATGATTTACAGATTTAAATTTGAACACTGACTGAAACAAGAGATATGCAAAACAACTAACTGGATACGTTCTTTTTTCTGCGAACGAACTAAATAGTTGTTAATTAATCCACTCACATACAACAGCAAATTATTCAGGATGGATGGTCAAATAAAATCAAACATAACCACACATATTGTTTGGTTAGTAGAAAGGACAGAGTGCCCAGTGCTGCCAAAATGATGATGATGAATATTCACAGAGTTCACAGTCAATAGTTTCGGATCGTGTCACATCACAATACTTTTTTTTTCTTCGTATAAACAACCCAACCATGCCCTCTTGTTATATGATGTCAGATAGAATTAGTGTTTGAATTGGGTATGAAATGTAAAACTTTTTAGTATAAGAGAGACACATCTAGGCACGTCTAGCTGATTTTTTACACAGATTTTTATGTACTGATGACTGACACGGACCAGTAGCACAAGGACTAGCTAGACTAAACCAACAACGTGTGTTCTCAGAAGAAGAAAAAAAGTTGATAAAAAAATCTGGTGTCTTCATGTAGTATGTTCATTCATAGAAAATGCATAGGTATTCAACGAGCTTATCATGCTTGTGATAAAAAAAAGTTTAAACATGTGTATATGTCTATCCAACTTTTTCCAACAAACTTGGAACTGGAAATTATATAAGACGGCCTCCTCGCCACGACGGCCGTGTCCACAGTCAACACTGTAATTTTTATTCCAGGTGACGGTAGTACACCCACACTGTTAAAGCTTTACTGGGAGTGGGGATGGGGTTCAAACACGTTGAGAGTAGCCACCCAGCATGAAAAAATATTAACAAGGTATGGCTTGATGATGACGATGTTGGTTGATGACGGTTTTCATATAATTTTTGTCAACGCAGCAAACCTGACTAGCTTTTCCAGAAAAAATATATATCTTGATTTAAAAGTTGTATCTTCTAACTGGATATAAAAGCTATTCGTGAGTAATTTTCGTTCAGAGTATAACAGCATATAAATGAAACTTTTGTGTATAAAGCTGTTTACTTGTGGACTGCTGCTGACTTGACTTTGCTGTCTGGACAGCCAAACAAGACTGATGGTCAAGTTGTGATTCTATAATGATCTTCTGCTGGAATGGCACAGAGGATTTTTTTTCCTGTTACCATTATAATATATCATCTTTGGTACATAAATGTTGCTTGTTTCAGTTCCTTATTTACCACAATCAAAAATAATAATCATATTCATACTCTCTTTCCTTCCTTATTCTTCAGAAGAGAAATATTGTCCTTTTTGATGATGATGAAGAGTTCATTCATAATGGATATATAACGTGTGTGTATGGTGTTGAATAGTTATGAAGTGCATTAAAAGAAGCTCCTCCGGCCCACCACAACTGTCATATAATCATGATCATCATCATCATTACAAAAATATTTGGCGTAAATACAAAATATGACTAGTGGGTTATATGCGTGTGTGCCGTGTGCATTATCAGAATAAAGCTTTTTTTTGTGGGGACCACAGATGAATAAAAATGGTTAAACTGGTTATTATTAATAATGCTTAATCTTTTTTTCTACTTTAGGGATGGATAATGCAAATGGAGCCAACACAAACCAGAATAATATGTGATGAAACGAAGAAGATGAAGTATGGAAGTAGTTTTTTTCTTCTCTACGCCGCCTCGCCTTATTCTCTTTTCTAAAGAATCTTATTGGAAACGTGACCAGTATTAGCAGAGAATGAAATACGCGAGTAAATATGAAAATGAAAGAAGCGGATAACTATTATAAGTTCTAATAGGAGCATGACATGATGAATGGCCATTTGACGATGAAATACTGATAAACTATATACTTTACAGTTTACACATATATATGCAACTTCAGCAGCAGCGCACACAGTTGTATGGGAACTAACTGGGATCGTACCTGAACTGAACCACATACACATTTTTTTTCTTGGCTTTTTTTGCTGCTTGAAGTCATAATCATCATCATCATCAACAACGGCATATTCATAAGTCAAGTCAGCAATTTATACAGTTACAGTTTAAACTAATACACCGTTGTTGTAAGGAAGTAGTGTCAACATGAATCATGAGACATTGAAATTGAAGCGTATTTTTACTGGAGTCCCCACAAGATTGAGCGTCACACACGGTTCAAATATCGATTTTGACTAAAGCCATGGACTTCTCAGATTGCATGGAACATAAAATATCTCATGTAGCCCCGGGGTGTGTAACATATCCGGTTTCCGCTTACCCGTTACAGCCATCAGATTATACCAAGTTTTACCCTTGACGTAAAGACAACTATTAATCAAGGAAGATATGCACACTGACATTAGCAAAAGATTGCGTTACATGTTTTCGCACAGACTAGTCTTGGTTTTTTTAAACCAAAATTTGCGTTACTCAACAAAGTAAAGCATTTCACAGAACGACGCATATGTAACAAAGTGCTAATGGAGAATGACTTGTTCTCTTCCTTTTACCAATTTATCTCTTGTAAAAAAACTCAAGTCAAGAGACCAAAATCAAACTGAAGAGACTCATTTATTAGACAATACCGCAAACACAAAGCTGCATTGCATTTTGCAGAGTGCATACAAAAGCCACCATAATTTGTCCACATTCGCATCGCAGACTACCTAAAAAATTACACACGAATGCATGCATAAAAAAACACATCTCTAGCAATTATGAGCCATATGGATCGATACTATGTAACATAATGACGAATGAGTAATAATGCCCAAAAATAAACCCAATAAAATAACTTAAACCTTCGTGTGGGCTGCACTACAATTTACAAACTAACTACATAAAAATAATCTCAGAGTTTGATTAGTTTTAAGCATGATTTGTGAACATGACGTTTGTACGTGTAATAATGTAGTTTTACCAGTTTACTAGAAATTTTTTGATTACCAACTTACTCATGGAAATGGAATGATTACTTATGATGATGACTATGTCAATACCGAGCTAATAACCGGACTAATATTGAATATCTTCATTGGACATATGAACAAGTTATGTAAACTTATGCATTCATACATACATTTTGAAAACCTACAAAATTATAGAAAACTCTGCTCAAGCTCACTATATAAATTCTAGACTAAAATAGCAGATTATACTGTAAGTTTGTTCTAGCATCATGGATTTTATTGCGCATCGACCTGTTACAATATAAACTTTTGGCTTAACTGAAAGAACATACATACTCGCGTCGCATTCATATAAGCATTGGACTCGACTCGTGTAAGATGAGAAGATTTTCAATGAAATAACTAGCAAAAAGGAAAACATATCCCGACTACATGAAACCATGTGTTTTTATATAATTCCCAACTTCAGCTTTACTATTATCGCCATTGCCAGCCACACTGCCAGTATTACATGAGTCGTTCATAGAACTACATGATTTCGTACCACAGTATATTATATTATATCAAATAGTTTTTTAGCAAAGGAACAGCTTTTCTTTTCACGGCACAATGTTCAATTCTAAGTCTGAACTGACTGAGCTGAACACTGAACATTGAACAACATAATCATAATAACCAATGTACATATTATTAAAGATATAAAGCACTCTCTGTAGACGTCATATTATAAGTAGTCAACTCAGTCACATGGTTGTATTCATTATACCGAGTTTTACGTTTAATACTTTACTTATGTTCCTATAGTTTACCGTCTACATTACATTTTTTCGCTTGTTCCGTTGCTACACACGTTATACCGCAGCACTATAGGTTATTTGTTAGGGATATGACATAGTCAATAGTTGAGATCGAGACAAATTTCATTCGAGTTTCTTGTTTGTAGAGATGTGTGGACTGAACACATACATAATACTACTGGTACTTCTATACCAGCCAGATAGTGTAGCTGGTAGTTTGAGAAGTAGTAAACCTAAATAAAAGAAAAACTGTGAGAGTATCCTTGGATTATGCGATATATGCTATGTCATACACAACAAAACACTTTTTATATTGCAGACTTTGTGTGTTTCTGCAGTGGGTAGTGTGGGTATGGATGGATAGATGGATACTTATAAAAATTCTGATGATATGATGATGATAACAGTAAATTCATTAATGACAGTGCGGTTTCCTTGTATTACAATCTTATAGTAAAGTAATCGTAAACAAGTACATATACCCCTTAAGGGGGCAACTGCTTTGGTGTATTGGGATTAGTTGTATGCAGGAAGAAGAAATATTTGCACATGCATACTGCTT
>JAQFZG010000174.1:0-44520 GCA_034695465.1 Entomobrya nicoleti | reverse complement strand
CATTGAACTCTTGATTCAAATGCCTCTACACAAAACTGAACATGAAAGCATTCAAACTTTTGATGATACTCATTTCGTCAGATTGAATCTTGTGAATTTGGAGCACATCGAGATTAAGTGCAATAGCGCAATTTCACTCGACTTCTTGTTGCCTGCAAAGCACTCCCTAAGAACGATTTTTGTAAGTTATTTGTATGGAAACGACGATGGATTTCTTTTAAAACGGTTTGCGGAGTATGAAGAGAAGCAGTTGGTGAAATTTATTGGGTTCAAAGAGAGGATGGAAGATTCGAATATTTGGGATAAGTTTCCAATGCTGGAGGACATGAGTCTTTTTCGTAAAAGGGATATGGGAGGCTGTATTAGCTACACGTGTGATCGTAGGATCAAAGGAGACTGCGTTATGAATAAAGAAAGATGGTATTTCAAAACGATCTAAGTTCACACTTATGTTTCGGTTTTTGCTTGATTATATATGGTTAGATTAAGTCGGCTTGTTTGAATACATGTGGGAAACAGTTAAACATACATAAATTGTAAAAATTGTATTATTATAGCTGCTTCAGTTTTTATTATAAAAGGGACCAAATAGCTACTAATGTGTCATTATTTTTATATTTAATTATTATTTCATAAAACAATGCTTCTGTTTAAAACAAATTCTACATATCTTTCTTTCTTGTCATTTGTATTATTCCTTTGTTTTGATGATAAGCCCTGACGAAGAGTGTCGTGTGAATACTCGAAAGCTAGGCTAATAAAATTAGTTTCCACTTTAACAATCTCGTGTTAATTCATTATTAAAATTCTACTCTGTTTAATACATTATTTTTTTAAATATAGTTTTAATCGGTGTACTTTTTTGAATGAGTTAGAACTAAGGATGGTATTGTTATTAATATACGTCATTATATTCTGTTACTCTTTAAGATATTGTGAACGTGAGATTTATTTAAAGATTTAAAAATTTGCATACTCTTACAAAAGCTAATCAAAGATCATAGCAGTGTAAAAATTTGCAGAGTAGGTTTATTTTCGACTCGTTTACTTCAGTTAATGTCCCTTGAAAGTAGTTCGGCAAGCAAATATTGTAAGCAGTTAATTATTGTATATATACATATTAATCATTGTTGGGTTACATTTATAAACAAAATTATGTTATTGAAACAAACAGGTAAAACATAAAGTTGTAAGATTAACAAATTACTTTAAATAAATAATTTGCTATAGTCTGGAGTCGATAAAATTTAAAATACAAGCACCAGACTGATTGTATTATCAATCATCAGATTAATTATGGCGGTCCACGTATCCTTTTCATAGTAATTTACAGCTCCAAATCGTATGCATATATCTTGACATGACTCTGATATCCCTTTATATTTGTGATAACTTGCACCAGACAGTGTAGATTTTTGTATGCCTTTTACAATCAAAACCTTCCATTTCTGCAGTATGCATTTACTGTTCGTATTAACCATCCCCGGAAATGAATACACGATTGGAACGAACATGTACATTACAAAGACAATGTAGACAGAGAAGAAAAAGTCTACAAATGTGGTTGTTGCTCTTAATCTATCCTCGATTAAAACCAAACCCAATAATATTCCGGCAATCATCATTATTAGCTTTACAGGAATGGCACAAATGTGCTGAAAGCAATCGTTTGTTAGTATGGCATACACTTTAAGTTTTTGATACTCTTTGATGGATGTCTCAAGGCTAGAAATTGACGAATCGTCGAGCACTCTAAAGATTCGTTTACTAATTTGACCAAGAGCAATATACCCGGAAAACATTCCAGTGATTGCAATTGGACATCCAACTGTAGCCAAAACTGAAAAACTCTAGATTTCGTAAATACCCAGCACAATTCTACAAAATAAGTAAATATTTGGCTTGTCGTCAAGTACATATGAAAGAAAAGAAACGATCGGACCCAAGTGAGTAAAGGCAATCATAATTGCATAGTATGTACTTATGACTATTGCAAATATCGGAGAGTTGAATGCTAAGAATTTTACCAACTTGTTTGACTGTACATAATCCAGGGTAAATACTGAATTGCAAAAGTGCACAAACTCTTTTGGCTTTTTACGGCAAATTAAAATGAACACCATACCATATGTACCAGGAGCAATCCAAAAAAAGAATCTGAATCAGAAAAAATGCCGTCACTGGTTTATAGTCATGGTAAACGAATTTGAACAGTAGCAAAGCTTTCAGAAGAACAAAGGAAACGTGAATGACTTGAATAAACTTCAACAATTTCATTGTGTTTGGTTTGATGAAAAGTTTAACTAAATTCGGGAGATTGTCGCTTGAACGTATTGGCATTACGCCAAGTGACAAGTCTCTAGCTATCATTAACTGAAAAGCTAGGATTTGTCTAAATGACAGATTTTTCCACTTGGAAATCCACATTTTTTTGAATGGTCAAACGAAAGGATAATTGATATAAATATTCCAATGAAAACCAAATTATCAGATTTTAGTCTTAGAGTGAACTATAATTACAAACAAGTCTTACCACTGAAACTCTAGTCAGACTTACTATTCTTCTGATGATATAAATCGTGCTAATAATTCAATATTCCACACTCCGTACAATGATGTATTAGTATTAAGGAATAAAGTTTTAAAACAACTGTGGAAAATAACTGCCAAATATCAATATTTTTTCATGTGCCAACCTTGACTACAACTCAAATGTGATTTAACCATGTAGTGGATTTACAAAAATATCGTATGAAAATCAATCAAATATTGATGACGCACTGAAGTTGGTGTATTCAGAATGTTAAATTCTGGCGAAAATATTTCACAGAATAAATATTCAAATATTTGTGCTGCTTACTACAACCAACTTGTATATAATACAATCATATACTATCTAGGTTACATACTTATATGCAAACCGAAAGGAATGGGAAATGCGAGATAAAACGTCAGCTAATTAAGGTGCCAATTGGATACAATACAATGATGGCCAGTATAGAGCTTAAGAAAGTTTTCATGTTAGCCTAAATAATTCGGAAAGTCTGAAATGTTGGGAACACTAAAAGTTACACAAAATATTTTATTCAATCCAGATCACCAATTTATTTTCTACCCATGTCCAAGTTACGTGCATGTGCTAGTTTTATAACTTGTTTTCGTTTTAGATATTAGCGAGACTTTATTTAATATGTAAATTTACACATTCATCAGCTAAACGTATAGTAATCCTGGAGGTAATAAAACCGTTGGAAAAAAAATTATATTGGCAATCCACACATTTGTTGGCTTACCTCGTGGAACAGTATTAAACCAGCAAAAATAGATCTACATGAAATGTTATGATGGTGGCATGTTTGGTTTCAGTACATATATTGGTTTAAAGCAGATATTTTAACAACTGTGGCTATAAATAGCTTACAAAATTGATCGTAGTGTAAAATATACTACATGAAACCAATTCTAATGCTTGCAAACGTAATGATAATGACGCACATTTGACATTCCTCAGCATTTTAAAGATATAGCACACACAGCCGTTTTTTCATAAGAGAGCATAAGAGTGATAAATGCAACTCCGAGTACTTATTAATGCTATCCATTAAAATGGCTCTATTTTGTGTTAGAAAGGTAAATAATACAATGCGGCCTCCCATTCAATTGTATATTTGTTGGCTTATAGAGCACTTGCGGTAAGATAAATTGCTAAATGATGCTTTACGTGCTTATTTTTGAGAATGTATGTATTTTTGTTGGTTTAATAAAATTCCATTAAACGATTTACGGTAAATGGAGGGTTACGACTGCATCATATTATGCACATATCTCGATAAAAACGCATGTTTCGAGGCCTACGTATATATTTCAAAGCAACATGACTCATCATTTTTGTATTTAGTAGTAATGTTTTAACAGGTACCTTTTAACATAATGAAAAAAACATTATGTACGTGCGTAAGACATGCATACGTTGTAATTCTGTTATGGTATGAAAGGTAAAGTTGCATGTTTTGTACGACCGTAATATACTTTTGCAACATAAGATATATTTGTATGCTAAGTCCCAGGCTCCTGGTGTTTTTATGATGTATGTAGGCATATCCGCTTCATTTTAACATCACTCGTTGACTAGTTCAGAATATATCTGCGCTGCTACTGTCTCAAATTAAAATTAAACATATATTATATTTCCAAAAAGTTAAGTATTCATAAGCATTTTTTTTTAATTGAGCAAAGTTAAATTTTTAAATCTTTCAAAATGGGTAAAAGAAATCAATCCAAGTCAACAAAACAGATCAGCTCCAAAACAGGAGATAGCTTCCTAAGTGAAATATTTCGTGACACAAATCTTCGCCGTAAACCATATTCCTGCAAAATTTGCAAGACATCTTTTAGGGTTTTATTAAAATTCCAAGAGCACGCAACAAAACACGCATTAAAAGGACTTGGACTGTCACCATTCCCATGTGAACTTTGCAACAAATGCTTTGAATCATATGGACACCTTGTAGCTCACATGTCATCACATACAGGCGAACAGCCTCACAAATGCCAATTGTGCTCAAAACGATTTGTACAGAAACAACACATGAAAAGACATCTTAACGCTGTTCACACCTCAGAAAAACCTTTTAAATGCTACCATTGTATCAAATCATTTAAGAGAAATGATGACTTAACAAGGCACATGTGGACACACACAAATGCAAACTATTTTAATTGCGATCAGTGCACCAAGACATTCAAGACTCCTTATGCTGCTGGACGACACGTAAAAATATGCCACAACAATATATCAGCATAGGTAAGCTCAATAAGCGTTGCATTCTTTTTAAGTACTTGAGAATTTAAATTGATAAAATTTATCAGATATTGTACGTAATTTTTTTTGGTTGCTTTCAGAAACCGAGCGTTTACCGAATGGAATATTGGGCAATTACTTTAAAGGTGACACAGTGAGTACAATTTGAAAAACATTTCAAATAAATTAAATCAATGAGCCTCTTGTTCCAATGCACGTAATATGGAGTTGTTAAATTCAGTTGTAAAATATGGGAAATCTATTCGAGCGTTAGTGTTCTCAAAATACTAAGTATATATCAAATATGCAATTCTTTTAGTTGAATATGAGAAAATATAATATACTTTTAATTGTTATAATGTATAATTTAAAAAATTAAATTAAATTAAGCTCGAAAAACTTATCAATGGTGTGAATGACAGGCAATAATTCGAATCATACCGGCTAGCTGCATGCATTATCTCAGACCTACTGCATACGCGCCTACAAGGAATGAAAAATTGTAATGAATTTATTTTTGTCTGTCACGGTAGTTCGATCGGGTAGCTTGTAAATTTGTTGAATGTTTCTAGAAGTTGCATAGATAGCAACCGCTCATTAATACGTTTCATTAGTACTTTTGCTTCCTCTTTACTTAGCATAGAAATTGTCAGGTTCAAAGAATTGTAAAATCAATGCGACCGTTTGGAGTATCAACAGCATGTGTGAGGTTAGTTGAACAAATTATTTTTGTGAACTTTAGTCGTAACGTAAGTTAAAATATCATATTAACGAAGACACATATAAACGCTTATGTTGGTTTGCTTACGCTACCATAAGTGTTTTTATAATTTGTTGACGATTGGTTACACAGATAATTGGGTTACTACTTTTTAAGCTACTATTTAAATGCACATAAAATAAAAATATTTTTGAGAAGTATTGTCAGTTGGTTTTGCTTTAATTTAGGTGCTTTTTCTTTTAATTCTACCATATTTGGATTCAAAATCAATTAGACCGACCTGAATATTAACCATATAAACAACGCAGAAAAGGTTTTCCTGAGTTGTGTTATGTTATGTTTTTTGTTATGTAAAGAAACATATATTATCATACTTAGTTGACTAGATAAACTTCGCTAAATCCATATGAATAGATATCAAAACTGACAAAAACTAAACTAAACCTAATATATTTTGCGAAATAGTTCTCTGAAGCCTAGCCGAGTCTCCTCACGATGAGCATCACTTATTTATGCCGCATTTTTTAAGCAACGTATGAGCAACTATAATACTTTGTAAAAGTCAGCTCATATGTTTTTTTGTACATTACGCACATATTTCGACTATAAATTGCCCTTGGCTTTTTAAGCTAATTTATTGGTTCGGGCTCTATATATTGCTGCTTTATTTCATTAGCTTGTTGTAAAAATGTTGTTGGGTATTATGGAAGAACATTATAAGGAATTTGAAGGTGCCCAGCGATGTTCGAGATTTTGCCGCATAAAAATATAAATACGACGAGTATAAGAAATCATATCACACGAAGTTTAACTAATTTATGGATTAAAAAGCCTAAGCAAATAACCTTATCAATATTTGAACTTCGATATCTAATATGTGCTCAAAAAAACTGATTGACAGCTTCACTTTCAAGCTGTATATAATATAATTTGAATAGAAATTAAGTTTCCCCAAACACAGCTGAAGGAATATTCAATGAGGAAAAAAATAATTAACATATTTTAATGAGCGAGTAAAATTGCTAACTTATGCCAGGTAAACCAGCATTTTAAATGTTTAAACAGGAGAATATTTAATTACGCAAATTTAGCGTTATTCTGTAAGCAATATTCTGAATGTATAAGTTTCCGAACGAATTACTTGATTGGCATAACGTGTGATGTCAAAGGTTTTCATATTATTCATATATTGTATATGAAATCATATCATTTTTAGTCGTAGTCAGATTACGTCGTAATTAAAATGAAATCGCGAAGACAGTGTGTCTATTCGTATGTTATTATTTATTCCGCTGCTTATTTTCTGATACCATATATTTCATAAAATACTGAATTTTCAACAAAACTGGTGGCAAAGTGCGATATGCGATGATGGATCTCGATTGATGTGATTTCAATAATAAATTAACTGAGCTGCGATAAAGAAAAAATTCAGATTTCATGATTGCTCAAGTGTAGAATCAAATTAAGTAATTCACATTTGAAAATCTGAATTAGTTCATGTAAGTAAGAAGGCTTTAGTTCAACATTTGTGTTCGAGCTCATATTTCACATAGAGTATTTCAAAGCATACCCATAAAGCTGTTTTTTGTAAAACTTGAAACTTTGGATCTTCTTCGTTTAGCGAAGACTAACGGAATCATGCTACTTACAGAGTATTTAGTAGCGCCAATTCGTTTTCATATTAGATGTCTGCAACTACTTGGTCAACATCCTTACAACTTTGATCATACTAACAACAAGTTGCTGTTCTCAGCAAAGAAGAGCTTGACGCGGGAGTATTTTAATCTTTTTTCTTTGGCTTGTATTGCCTTTATTATAGTTTACCAATTGATATGGTATCAGAATAAGTTCCCAAGTGTGGTTACTTATGAAGGAATACTTTATCCCGCTATGATGTTCTTTTTTGTTGGTTCCGTTCATGTATATTTCACCAAAAGTAAGAATGTTGTTGAACTCTTCAATATTTTTGTTACGTTTGAGAAACAATTATCAATTCAAGGTGAGACTGCTAAGTTTGCTACGTATTTACACTCAAATTTATCACTTTTTTTAATTTCTAAATTTGAAATAATGGACGTCTGATTTGTATTTTAAGGTTATATTTTTCAAAAGCCACAGAAGAACTACGCAACTGCACTACAATTATTTCAGCTAAGTGGAATTGCAAGTCCACCAGTTATCACAACTTTACTCATTATTCGATATTGGTTTACTCCTTGCCAACCATTTGCGCCTTTGTTCGGATATCTTGCGGAATGTGCTGCAATTCTTGAACAGCAACAATGGCTCATATCCTTTAAGTATTCAAATGTGTTTTGGCTAGTCACTTGTCTAGTTACTTGGTACTTTCTTTTGAAAGCCATTAGTTGCAGCGGCTTAGTAGTATTTCAACTTTATTTTGTTGAGGCTTGTTGTATTCGATACTATCTTAAAACCATTTTCAACCATCTTTTGCACTCCAAGGAATTATCAATAAAGCAAAGGCTAGCTCCCATGTACCAGCAACTTCAAGTGATTGTATGTTACTACAATCTAATTCATCACGACATATTTGTAATTGGGTTGATGAATCTAATAGGAGTCTGTATCGTTATTGGTTCATTCGCAATAATTACCAGTTGGGCGCATATAACAACTTTACAACTTCTTTTACTTGGGACTGCTGCTAGTCAGGCATCGGTTGGAATGCTGATTTGCTTTACTAACTTGGGTGGTATTTACAAAGAATCGTTGAAAGTTGTAGATAGCCTGCGCTCTTCAAAGCACATCATCATTCAAAGTATACACACTAATAAACGGGAGTCGAGAATTCAAAATAAAAAAACGAGATCTATATTCCCATTGAAAATTAAGATTGGATCGGTAAATTATTTTGATAAGACTACCCCCATTATTTTTATCGATTTTTGCTTTGGTATGTTATTAAATCTTTTAATCATAAATTAGCTCAAGGAATTTGTTAAGATTTGAACATTATATAATGAAGAAAAATAGGCAGTCTTTTAAAAGCAGCCAGGTTTTGCAGAAATAAAGGGACAAAAACATGTTTGAGCTGCCCATGGTTCTTTGATGAATTTTTTTAGAATAAATTATGTTATCGAACATCTAACATCAAGATTTAGAATGATAAAAATTGTATGAATGTTTACAAGCTACCGGTAATTGTTTTGATGGCGAAACCATTAAACTTCATATACGTTTGAAAGTTGACAACCAATTTTGACAAAAAAGTAATACTTAGTAACTGAAATTAGTTTAGTTGCCAGTATTTGAAGATTAATCCAGTCAAAATTTATAATTACTCATGTGAAATGTATTTTAAACTCGTGAAACCTTATAAAAAACTGTTTTATGATTTTTGATATAATGGGTTGGACATAATATGCGCACATAACATAATTAAGAAAATTAAATACTTAATACATTTTATAAAAACACAGAATCGAGTTTCTCAAATTAAGGATTATTTTTTCACCTTAATGAATGTTTCATAATTTACACGCTTATTGTTATACATACCGCTGTACAGTTATTTTGAAATAATGCGAACACCGACAGCGGTATAGCTCAACAAAAGGGAATTGACCAAATATTTGCTTATACCGTTATTACTTGGTTTAATTGCTTGCAAAGCATTCAACTTCACTACCTATGACTTATTTATAAGTTACTGTTCCTCTGGTTTTATTCTTTTTTGGTTAACTGTATGTATACAGAATGACCATTAATTAAGTAATTAAGTTCTATACAGACCACGAAAACACATTGATGTCAGGGTATATTTTTTGGATAAAAGGTTAAAGGCTATTTGGAAGTTCTTCAAAAGAATTATATCATGTTACCAGGATCGTTGGAAAATCAAAGCTGAAAACTTTTATTATATGTAAGAAGTACTGAGACAAGACGAAGAAGCTCGATGCCGCCGCCAGAGGCCTTTTCTATGAATCAGTGACGATTTCTCAAAATGCCCATGACGTCTACATGTAAAGCTGAATGGGCATTGTGAGAAATCATAGAAAATGCCACTGGCAGCGGCATCAAGCTTCTTCGTCTTGTCTCAGTAAGACCTCGCAGCTTTCAGTTGCATTTGTTTGTATTGTTCCTGTGACTTTTTTTTCGACATGGTAATAAAGTATGTTCTTTTGTTGGCTTTCGTGTTTTTGCAACAAGCACCATCAAAGTATGCTGATAAATAAGTCTTGACACGGTTTACTGTCACATTACCTGAGACGATGATATGAATGAAATACTAAGCTACAACGCATTTGTTATACATTGTGGGCTTGTCATTGCCAACATAGGGGAACCGAGATTAAACAAATCATACAAACCTAAGAAGCTTGCTGAAAGTAAGTGCACTGTATTCCTGCCAATGATAGAGGATTCTATATAACTAATCTATATACATATTTTACACTTAACTGTTTTTCTATATATATAAAGCATTTTTTCTTTCATATTCTAAATTGAAGCGAATTTTTTTTGAAGGCTTGTACAGAATAGAATGTATGTATATCGCATTTACTATGTATAGCTTACGAGAAGCATATACATTTTTGCACAAATAAAGAGAATGAGAATTGGCAATGATGAAATACAGAAGGTAGATTCAAAACATCTGGTATTTTGTATTGCCAAAAAATATTTAGGTTCCAGTTACGTTTTAGCATTGTATTTTTGAAATGCGTAATTTTTATCTTTTCTTTTATAAAACATTTTAAAAGCTATCTTGTTAAAAACTTGTGCTTTAATTATAATCAATCAAAGAAGAAAAGTTCCAAACAACTTAAGACCAGCGCGTAACAATCAACAATTTTAATTGATCAACCGTCTTCATCATAAACCCACTTGTAAGCATTGTCATCATTATATCATTTGGTTAAAACTTTAACAAACAGTAGTTTCGAGGTCATTAACAAAGTAAATACATTTGGAAAACATGCATATTTATTGATTATATTTACATCTAAATTTGCAGCAGAAATGGATAAAGAGGGGCCATGCTTGGCTAAAAGGCCTGATAAGGTAGCCAAAAAAGGCATAGCTTGTAACAAAATTGCACAGATTGATTACACGCAAAAGCTTCCAGTTGAAGTAAGTAAACGAAATACACCCATTTCTTTTTCATTTAATTCAAATACGTTATGCCATTCAAGTTGTAATTCAATAATATTTTGTATTTTTACCTTAGATTTTGACTAAAATATTTGGTATAGTAAAGCAACAGTTTGGAACAAGTCAATACGACATTGCCAAGCTTCGACAAGTGTGCAGACGATGGTGTGATATTATCGACGACAATATTTATTTTGATGCACATCTAAATAATCGAACTTTCCATGGTCCTACCATGAATCATGTTCGTGTTAACAAGTGCTCAGTAAATGATTTTTATGCTGCTCCACCTCGCAATCAACGCCTTTTTTCTAATCCTCAACAAATTAAAGAACTTACTTTCAATGGCAAAGTGTCCCGAAAAAACTTTTTCTGGATAATAAGTCAGTTAGGAAAACTTGACCATCTCTCAATGAATCCACGTTTCCTACAATATAGCAATTACTTCCAAGTACCGACCAATTCCAATGAAAATTCTATAATATACAAATTTTGGTCTAATATTAAATCTGTTGAATGTGTTGCAGTTGAAATATTTAGAAGTACAAATTTAAATGAGCAAAGAAACTTACCTTCTATTTTGTCTGCTGACATGCCAAGTTTAAATAGAATTGAGCTAGTAGCCCATTGGTGTTTGGATTTATATTCACAACTAATGTCGTTTCTATTGCGTCATCCTTCAGTAGCTCAGCTCAAATTAGTATTGGATGACAATAAAAGACTTGTAAAGCAAACCATTGAACCCAAAATACAGGATTTTGAAAAAGTACAACTCAAAAAGATTGCGTACATCACATATTGTAATGACGGAATAGGTCATCAAAAGATTATGGCATTTATAAAAAGCCAATGCTCGCTTGAAGCACTATACATTAGTAAGTGAAACATTGCACAAAAATCATAGAGATATCCGTGCATTCGTGTTTGTAAGTATTTGTTAAATGCGTTTTTCTTCAACCTTTCAGGTTCGTTTACAAATGTTTGTGTTGATATCGGTGAATTGGGATACTGTTTGAGCATTAACCACTCCACCTTAACATCATTGTATTTAGGTGACATATGTTTACGTGTCGCTTTAGATGCAAGCATTTTTGAAAGGCTTGTTTGCTTGAAATACTTAACTCTCGGAAAACGCGACTATTATTCAGACGGAAGTTTACAAGTTGCCATTTTTCCGGAAATTGTAAATTTAGCATTATTACCATGTTCTTTGGAACATCTTGACATTCTCTGTATAAGCTGTGAAGCACAGGAATTGTACGAGATGGTAGTTTCCGACAGGTTGGAAAACTTGAAGGGTTTATATTTACATGATGTTGGCAATGATATACATACTCCAAAATTTGTCGATGCTTTGGTGACGAAAAAAGGATTAGAAACATTCAGGTTGAGTCCGCTGGATTTGAGTCGTTTCCAAATAAAGGAACGAGAGGAGAAAAAATTTATTATTGCTAAAAATGGTTCTTTTCTGCCAGTTATTAATATCGATAGTATGTCACTTGTAGACTTCAGTATTGTAAAAACCATTTAGTTTCTGTATTTTTAGTTACACTGTATTTATGTATGAAACGATGGCCTACTTGTAAAATAGCCTAAAGTTAGTAATTTAAACTAATTATATAACTACGTATAGTTTTAAGAAGTTTTGCTGTAAAAATAAAACTAAAGTGTTATGATACACAATGAATCTATTATGCAAGTTGTAAATCATAAGAGTAAAGGCAAAAAGTACAAGAAATGAAATATTATGAGGTTTTGTTTTTACCGTGTTGTTAAGCGGGAAGTTATTGTTTTAATCCAGATCACAATTAGAATTTTGTGATGCGAAAGGCTCTAAATTACCTTATTTACTATCCACGGTTCCAAAGCCTTAACTGTTATTTACTTTTAGCGTAAAGATCACTTCAAGAATTAATACTAAACTTATCATAATTTGTAAGAATAAAAGATAATAAGCAAATCGAGAATTGATCTGGACTACTATAATTTACTTAATGTCTACTTATATTATACAAACTTAGTACGCGTGGATTTGAGGGTTACACAACATATTAAATTGTAGTAAAGTATAATTAATATTTAGCTCAATTTACATATTATAAAGAGCTTGTAAAGTATTCGATGAAATGTTTTATTACTTTGTGTAATACTATTTAACATTAAGGATATTGGTGATCAAAATTGTCTAAATGTCAACATACTACCTGTCATTGATATGATGGGAGCTAAACCTCGCAGTTGGAAGCTGACAGCAAATCTGTGACGAAAAGAGTAATAGTAGCTTTATTTAGTTTAGATGCCAGTATTTTAAGATTAATTTAGTCAAAGTATTAAAGTAGATAATATATCGATTTAATTCATTATAGCTTGCAAATATTATTGTTATGATTTTCGATGCAATAAGTTGAACATATTATGGACATATATCATAAATAAGAAAATGAAATAAATATATTTTATAAAAATGCAAAACCTAGTTTTTCAATTTCACTAACGTTTTATATTTCCAATGCATTTTTCATGTCATAATTTTCCCTTTAATCCTAACCGCTGTTCAGTTTCTTCTAAATATTACAAACAAGAATAGTATTACAGTTTAACAAACAAACTTGAGTTTTAAGAAACCAAAGTTCCATGTTGATCATTCAAATACCAATTTATACGCTATAATGCAGATAAGAGTTTATAAATATCTGGGTGCAGACTCTGTATAGAAGGTAAAAAGACCACTTATTTAGCAGTATATTAAAGGGTTTATACAAACTGCTAGTTCTACTTCGAAAAAAAAATCGTTGAAAATTCAAAGCTGAAAATTACTAACATATGTTACATAACAATTTCTAACTGCAATGTTTTTGTATAGTTTCTATGAACAATGAAATCACTTTTCTTTCAACACCGCAATAAAGATTGTCCTTTGTTGGCTTTCATGTTTTTTCCACCAGCACCATCAAGTGTATTTACATGGGTCTTGTCACACTTGGCTGTCACAATATCTGAAACGCTAATGTGAATAAAATGTTAGGCTACAAACCATCTTACTTGTTTGGCATTGTGAATTTATATGGGCTTGTTATGGTCAATATAGTCGGAGCCAGATTGAACAAATCATGCCAGCCCCAAGAATCTCGCAAAAAGTAAGTGAACTGTATTCCTGCCAATGATAGAGGACTTTATATAACTTATCTATATATACACTTTACGCTTAACTGTTTATGTATGTAAAGAATGTTTTTGATTTTATATTCTAGATGCAAGCTTGTTTTTCTTGAAGGCTTATAGAGGATAGCGTTTATATCAGCTATATATTGTATAGCTTATAAGAATCATAAATACTTTTGAACAAACGAAGCAAGTCAGAATTTGCCATGATGGAATACCAAAAGTTTCAAAACATCTGACATTTTTACATTGACAAAAATTATTTCAGTCACAATTAAGTTTTAGCTCTGTATTTTTAATAGGTAATTTTTGTTACTTATGCAATAATACCAGATTTAAAAAAATATTTAAAAACTTTTGCTTTATTTCTAATTAAACTATCAGGCAAGAAAAGTTCGGAAGTAGCTTCAGATCAGTGTGTTACATCCAGTATTTTAAAATCATCCAAATCCTAAACAAATTTGTAAGTATTGACACGATTATATGACTTGGTTAAAGAAATAAAAAATGAGCATTTTGGAGATCATAAACAAACTAGATATATTTGAAAACAGAAATAGTTGTATTTATATCCATGGTTGCACCACAAATGGATAAAAAGGGACCAAACAAGGATAAAAGGTCAGAGAAGATGGTCGGAAGAAGAAAACCATGCAACAAAATTGCACAGATTGATTACACGCAAAGGCTTCCAGCTGAAGTAAGTTAGGGAAACACCGGTTATTTGTCCGTTGTTCCAAATGAAAACTAACCATCAAGTTGTAATTCAATATTTTGTTTTAAATTTTTACTTTAGATTTTAACTAAAATATTTGTTATAGTGCAAGAACAATTTGAAACAAGTGAGTCTGACATTGCCAAGCTTCGACAAGTTTGTAGACGATGGTGCGATGTTGTTGACGAAAATATTTATTTTTATGTCGACCTAAATAATCAGACGCTTCATGGTCCTTCCATGAATCATGTTCGTGTTAACGAGTGCTCCGTGGATGATTTTTATATTGCTCCACCACGCAATCAGAGCCTCTTTTCTGATCCTCGACACATTAAACAACTTTCTTTGGATGGTAAAGTGTCTCGAAAAAACTTTTTCTGGTTGATAAGTCAGCTAGGAAAACTTGACCATCTTTCAATAAACCCACGTTTCTTACAATTTAGCAATTATTTAGAGAAGCCGACCAATTCCAATGAAGCATCTATAATCAATAAATTTTGGTCTAATATCAAGGATATTGAGTGTGTTGCAGTTCAAATGTTCAAAAATAAAAATTTAAATGTGCAAAGAAACTTCACTCGTATTTTATCTGCTAACATGCCAAGTTTAAATAGTATTAATATAGTGGCATATTGGAGTCAGGATTTATATTCTCTACTAATTTCGTTTCTATTGCGTCATCCTTCAGTAGCTAAGATTCATTTAATTTTGAATGATAACAAAAGACTTTTTAAACAATACATTCAGCCCGATATACAGGATATGGGAAAAGTTCAACTCAAAAATATTCTGTATGTTACACATTGTGATGACGGAGAAGGCCATCAAAAAATTATGGCATTGATAAAAAGCCAACGTTCGCTTGAAGAACTACACATCAGTAAGTTAAACAGTATACAAAAATTGCAGGGATAAGCGAATTCAAAATAAATTGTTTAATAAATGCAATTTAATCAAATTTTCAGGTTCGTTTACAAATGTGTGCGTAGATGTCGTTGAATTAAGAGACTTTTTCAGGATTAACGAATCAACGTTAACATCATTGAATTTGGGGGACATAATTTTACGTGTTGCTTTAGATGCGAGCATATTTCAAAGGCTTGTTTGCTTGAAAGAGTTAACTCTTGGAAAAGGCGACTATTATCAAGACGAAAGTTCACAAGTTACCATTTTTCCAGAATTTGCAAACTTAGTATTATTACCATGTTCTTTGAATCTTCTTGACATTCGCAATATAAGCTGTGAAGCACAGGAATTGTACGAGATAGTAGTTTCTAACCGGTTAGAAAATTTGAAAAGTTTGCATTTACATAATGTTGGCAATGATATAGTTACTCCAAAATTCGTCGACGTTTTGGTGATGAAGAAAGGAATGGAAGCAGTCATGTTGAGTCCGCTGGATTTGAGTCGTTTCGAAGTAATGGAACGAGAGAAGAAAAAGTTTGTTATTGCCAAAAACGGTTATCTTCTGCCAGTTATTCGTGACGATAAAATGCTACTAGCAGAGTTAAATTTTTTAAAAACCATTTAGATGTTTTAAGTCTAGATTCCTGTTTTACGTAAATACGTAAAGTTTTAAGAAGTTTTGCTGTAAAAATAAAACTAAAGTGTTATGATACACAATGAATCTATTATGCAAGTTGTAAATCATAAAAGTAAAGGCAATATGTAAAAGAAATGAAATATTTTTAGGTTTTGTATTTACCGTGTTGTTAAGCTGGAAGTTATTGTTTTAATCCAGATCACATTTAGAATTTTGTGAAGAGAAATGCTCTAAATTGCCGTATTTACTATGAATGGTTCCAAAGCCTTAACTGTTATTTACTTTTAGCATAAGATCATTTAAGGAATGAATACTAAAACTACCATAATTAATTTGTAAGAATAAAAGATAATAAGCTAATCGAGTATTATTCTGGACAAAGTTGTAGAAATGAAACTTAGTGGCATGTAATTTAGTTTTTGTGAAGTATAATTTAAAAAATAACTATTATGTGATACATCAAAATATTATTGAAACATGATGGGTATTCGAACAATAAATCAAAGTATACAAAAATTGTATTCATTTTTAACCAAGCTACTTTCTTCCTAATTAAAACCTATATCTTCCATTGATTGTTGTTGCAGAATACAACCAGAATTACGACAATGCATTGCAAAGTAGGTATCTGCCGACAAAAAGACAAATATACTACCATTACGAAACTTGCCTCACTTTCTCACGCAACACAGTATACTATATAGTGTGCCTGCTTGGCTAGATATATGTTCGAAGCTGGTTTGCCTTGATGGCTTATATTTGAATATATGTATACAATACATCTTTTGTGGAATCATTCATATATTCATTGGACGAACATTCGTCTCACTATGTTTTAGAAAAACAAATGTTTACACAGTAGACAAAACAGATATATTACTTCACGATCGTTTTTCAACAGCAAACATATCCCTGGAAAATGGCAATGACGCTAAAAGCAAAGATGTGGCTCAGATTAAGTTTTGATTAGACTAAAATACTGTTCTGTTTGTGTTCAATAAATCAATGCATACTCAAGCCTTATATTTTTGTATAAGTTCAAAAATATGTTACCGATAGTCATCTTTAATTTTTTAAGTGCGGCCTAGGTCGCACTAAAACAGATTGTATAAATATTTCAAGAATAGAAATAGAAGAATACGTTGTTAATCAAAAATATACATACATTTTATAAGTTGCAGAAAAAATACTGATGTATTACTTTCATGACAATAGCAAAAATGTATACGATAAAACATATTTGATGTGTTGTGTTTGTACATTAACGTTTGTGCATGTAGTCGAAGATGATTTATTAATACATGTATGTATACATATACTTGGAAAACCTTTGACTTCTGTATTCTGGTGATGCTTATGTAAAGCTAACGTAAAGCAGCAGCCAACACAATTTCTGCAAATTTATTAGTTACGTCAAGTAGTAATTAGTTTAATTCATCTAAAATTCCATGAAACTAATGTTAAATTAATTAACTTTAAATGAGTTGATGGTTGAAAATAATTTCAATGGTTGACTGACTGATACTGTGTACAGTCCCTTGATTTTTCTCATTTTCACGTTCTGCATTTACTACTGTCTGTCCCAACATACACGTCAGTGCGAAAATTGAATTTGAGTCAGCTGCATCAATTTTGTTACATCTTACAATCGTGACGACGATTAAGCATATGTTCTCAACTCCAAGATAACCATTTATCAAAGGTAAAGTAACGCCTTACATTGCAGAAACATAAACCCTTTTAAACTACACGTTTTACAATATAAAAATATTGACTACGAGAATTGAAAACAAGTAAAACATACTTACGTAGTAAAATTTAAAAAAATTAACCATTTTTAACCAGTCTCGTTTTTAACCATTGTGGCTAAAATTTATTTACCAGTTTGTAAGTTATAATGGATCAGAAAACAACTCAGGATGATAATGAGCCTCGGGACCTGGATTCAGGACTGGAGTCAGAATTAAATATGGAACTTTTGGAAAAGATTCCCGTGGAGGTTTGCATAACTCACACATACATTTATTTCAAATGCATTATTTTTTAAATAAAGTTTTAATAAACTTATATACATTACAGGTTTGGGTTAAAGTATTTGAGTTTGTTGGCAGTCAAGAACATAATTGGCAAAAGCACAACAAGTACCTTGATCTCGCGAGGTTGCGTCGTGTTTGCAAAAAATGGACTAATATAGTAGATGAGAACATTGACTTTACAATAATTTTCCACGAAAGAGTACTGAAAGAAAAAATTACAAGCCATCTGCGTTTAAAAAGCTGCTCTTTTTACGACTTTACAGTGCACCTACCGTCCAACCCAATTATCTTTAGAGAACCAACATTACTAACTGATGTTGCTATACGTGGTAGCATTACTCGAGCTAATTTTATTTGGCTTATAAGTCAGTTGCCCAACTGGAATTGCTTAAGACTGGAAGAAAAGTTTTTCGAATGTGATGATATTTTTGCACCTTCAAAAAATCTACATGAAGAACACATTCTCACTAATTTTTGGAATACTCTTGAAAAACTTCACTTGGAATGCGTTCACACCAACTTTTGTGACAAATCAAAGGCCAAAGCTTTATCAAATTTGGAAAAACTGGTTACCATTCCAATGGCTGGGCTAAAACATTTCCGTTTCGTGGTTCACTGGAACGTAGAAATGTTCCGTTTCATGATCAACTTTTTACTTAGAAATCCAAACGTGAAAAATGTTGAAGTCTATTGTATTAGAATAGATGGACGTATTGCGTCTCCAAAAGTTTACCATGTTGACCCGGAGAATTTTCAGAGAATTCAACTCAAAACATTTATACTTCATATATTTCACCTTTCTCCAATCGAATGTGGTGCCTTTTTGCCTCTAATAAAAGCACAGAAATCCCTACAAAAATTGGAAATTAAGGACACCTGCAGCTTTCACAACACATCAAGTAAGTAATTTATTCCAAATTAAGTTTTTAAATTCAGACGGTAGTTTCTTGAAGCACAACAAAACATTTAACTTGTTTGGTTTTTATTTCAGATTCACTTTGCTTTGGTGATACTTTAAATGAAGTTATTCGAAATGGTTTTGGTTCATTAACCACTTTAAATCTATCTGTTGGATATGGTGCTGGTCTTGTGGATGCTAAAATGTTTCAAAAAATGCCATTTTTGAAAACATTAAAGTTACAAGCTAGGCATGGTTCACTAATTTCTTATATTGCAAATCTAGTATGCTTGCCTGCGTCAATTGAGACTCTGGAATTAGAATATTTCAACTGTGATGTGCATGATTTGTTGGATATGTGCACGGAAAATATAATGATGAATCTAAGGCGTTTAAGCCTTTCTCCGTGTACTGGAGAAATACAAATGACTCCAGATGCTTTGGATAGCTTGATACTAAGAGACAAGTTAAGAGACTTGGATTTGGGTTCAATTGTTTTGGAAATATTTGAATTCGAAACGAAAGAGAACGTGGACGAAGAGGAAGAAGATCAAACATTTTTAACTACTACAAAAGGGTTTATTGTACCTGTTCAGGAAGTTTGGATGAAACACGACTACCATCTTGGAGATATACAGGTTGACTGCAAGACTCTTGAAAAAGTGGACAAGTATTAATTGATAATATTGCAAGCCAAATAATTTTTTTATTAAAATAAGATTTTCGATACTGTATTCAAGCCATTTAAATACTTGTGAAAAAAATTAAGTCGCGTAAAATTGAAAAATGTCCACGCGATGTTAATGAAGAGAAGTTGCATTATATTATTTAGAACAATCAGCAGTGGACTTTGGACTAAGAATATCATGTTTGAATATTACGTACAACATTACTCAAAGTTCTTACATATAAATTTACATATTATACTGAATTAAGTTCTTAGAGGTTCGTAAATTTTAGTTTTACAATGGCTCACTTAGGTATGTTACCAATTAAACTAATTAATTAAACAAGTAAATATACTCTAGGTTCTATTGTACCAATAAAGAACATTTTGGTTGGCAAAAATTCACATTATAACTGATACACATGATTTATATTAATACTACGTGATGCAATAACATACTACAATATAGATTTTTTGAGTTAGTACTATGATATCCATTTACTTCTACCCTTTTGTTTAAACTGTTTAGATTTATGGTAAAATAAAGATATATGGTTTGGTTAACTGTAATGGACCTAATACATATAATTACATAAACTTATAAACATACATGTGTAAATCCTAATTCCGTATAAAAATGTATGAAGTGAGAGCAATTTTTTTAGTTCAATAATCAATCTATGAATAACAAATAAAATATAATTCTTATATATTTATTGCTTTAGATATGGTAAATAGGCATTCATAATCTGTACTTCATATAATATATTTAGTGAAAATCCCAGCATATGTACCTCAAAACATACCACTTGGTACCATATAATATTTTTTCAAGCTGATTTCCAATTCCAATCACATTAATTCTGCATGTAAGAAGAAATGTAATGTATTTTTTCAATAGTAATCCTTTCTTTGCTTGTCTTTGTGTTTCAAGGTCCACAAGTTGTAAGTACTTCTTGACATAAGAAAATAGAAGCAAAAGATGCTAAGACAATAGCATCCCTTCAACAAGGGTGTCTTAGTTGCCCCAGACGCTAGAAAAGCAACAGGTTTTTTCTGGGAAGCAATTTTGGCAAAAGTTGTTTACACTTTTAACATAAACACACAAGAAAGTTTAGAAGTGTAAAATAAATAATTATTGCGTGTTTTGTTTACGGTAGTGAATGTTTTGCAAACTCTAATCTTTTGTCACATCACATATCAATAACATCTGTGAAAGTATTCGTGTGCGTTAAAAAACAATTTAATCATAATTACTCAAACTAACGCTAAAGAAAATAAATTCAAAAGATTTACAAATATAAAGTACGGTGCTATTTTCATTCATATTCATATTTATGCATTATTTTTTTATGTAGGCTATGGATTCATCCATACTTCAGAATGTCTGTCCAAATTACAAAAGTGACGCCCCGGAAGAAAATTTTGATGAAACTTGGACTAGCCTTCCACCAGAGGTACATACCTAAAACCAATAAAAGCAACACACATTTTTACTATCATGATCATATTTTATATAAAGCTTACTTAATTCTGCAGGTTTTTACAATTCTTTATGGATTTTTTGGCCCGATTGGACCACAACACTTTTTGGATCAAGATTTTCATAATTACATAATCTCGAGAATGAGATTAGTATGCAAAACTTGGCGGAATTTAATTGATGAAAATATAAATTTTGTGGATGTGCTCGTAAATGATGTCACTGTAAGTGGGAGTGGGATGAAACATTTACGTGTTAAAAGCTGCCGTGTAGAAGATTTGACAATTGAACTGCTTCCAAACCAAATACTCTCCCGAGAACCCAATCTATTAACTGACGTTTCTCTTCAAGGCAATATCACCCCGGAAAACATGACATGGCTTTCTAATCAAACCCCAAGTTTAAAAATATTACGAATAAAGTATTCATTTATTCACAACTGCGATGATGAGATATTTCTGACGACTGCTCTAAATGAAGAGCCCACTATCAATCTTTTTTGGAGTCGTATTGAGCAACTTCACTTGGAATGTTGCAGTATTCGATTATCAACAACCTCGGATATGGAAAAGTTAACATCTATTTTGTTAAGTACGATGCCAAACTTGAAGCTATTAAATATCAGCACTTTATGGAACGCCGCAACATACCAGCTGCTCTTTTCCTTTTTATTACGACAACCCAAGTTGCTGCACGTACAATTAGATTGTCGTGGAGAGGGATCTCGTTTGTACTCATTCGACAATATGCAAAAGTTCGATAACAGTGAATTGGAAAAAATTCAACTGAAATCCTTAACTATCAAAACAAATCGTTCTGAGGCTGGCTGTGATTTGTTAGTTGATTTGATCAAAGTACAAAAATCCCTTGGAAATCTTACTTTTGAAGATTGGACACCTTCAGGATCACATTTCTTAAATGCCTTAAAAGACATAATGAAGACGAACCTTAAAAGCTTAACAACTTTGTCCCTCACAGCACGTCATTTTGATGGCACTTTAAATGCCCGAATATTTCAGAAAATGACTGAGTTAAAATCATTAGACATTTGGACACACGATGGGCAAAGTCGCCCAAATAACATACCATATCCTAAAATCGTGAACTTGGTGTGTTTACCCGCATCTCTGGAAAAATTCGAACTTGATCACTTTACATGCCAGAAGGAGGATTTGCTGAAAATGTGTTCATCTCGTCATTTGGATAATCTCAGGACATTAAAGCTTTTTGGTGTTGGGGACTCAGTTATAACACCAGAGCTTGTGGACATTTTGTTAAATAAGAAGAAATTAAGGGGACTAAAATTATGTCCATTGGATTTAACACTTTTTCGGACAGAAGATACAGGTCAAAGGAAATACGTTAAAATCATTTATAGTAAAGATGGTCATATACTGCCAGTAAAAACTTGGGGACTTGACGAGGACGAGCCTTTTGGCTTTCATTTGAAAGTGAATTGTAAATTTCTCAGGCACACGAAGGACTTAAAGTTTAGAGCTGTTATGAGCCAATAATGTTCTTGAAATGAAGAAGTGGTTCAGTGACAGTAAAATAATAATAACTTATGTGTTATGTGAATTCATCGAGAAATACAACCAATTCTAAAAATGGATTTCCTATTTTTGATCTCATTTAAATCCTTTAGTTATAAAAGAAAATGCAAAATTAATAGATTATTTTTTATATGAAATGACCTCCTTTGCTTTTACACGTCTTATTATTGTTCACTAGAAATATTAACAGTTTTATTGAGTAATTAGGCAACTAAATTGAGCTATTGAGCTTGCATGGTTTTTCGTTGACTTATTGTTTTTACTAAAGGAGTAGTTAAAAAACTACTTATGTATTGAAATAATACTTGTGTTTACACAGCTAATACAAAACGTGGAAAAATTATGCATAAAAATAATAAGTTATACAACTAAATACTTATACCGCATATTATATCTGGTATGTATGAAAAATTGTACATTGATTATGAATTTAAGAACAATGTACATATATAAGAAATTGATTTTGTGAAATATCATCTGGATGTGTTGTTAAATCTAAAGAAGGATTTTACGGTAAATACAACAATCATTGTTATTTATTAGTTGCTACATTTTACTAAATATTGTAAGTTATTGAAGTATTTCATGTTCCTAATATAAACTTTTCAATTGTTTCATTTGTATCTTAAACATTGTGTAAAACCACCCACAATTAGAAAATGGCTATAAAATTTACAAAAAAAAACTTTTTTCTTTTTATGAATGATTGCGTTTTACTTCAGTATGTATTGGAAACGTATGTAGTACCAATAGTACATTATGTTATAACTAGTTTCAATGAAAATAGATTTCAGTGACTTTTGACAGATGCATTTTCATGGTTTGAGCCAATCAGCTACCATATCAGGTATGTACACTTATCAAATTTAAAGAGATTAATCAATTTTGTAGTTAGTTATAAAATTTAAATAAAACGTTACAAAATTTCAAAGCAGTGAATATTTTTTACTATTGACCATTTATATTACTTGAGTTGCATTCATTTAATTTTTTGACGAATACCCAAAACTATCTTTAGAAATAATCTCGCCCAAATCATAAACGCAAACCCGATACCAATGTTTCTTGACAGTAATCAACGGGGTAACGATTTTTAGAAAATTTACCTTTGGAAATTTTTCCAAAATATTTGAAGTAAACTGTTTTTCACTATTCTCAAATCCCAAAAACTTAACGACTTGTTGCCTTTCCAGAAGTTTATAATAGCGCCTCTTTCTTTCTTCCTCGACGTTGTAGTCTGCAATGATCTCGATACATTCAAGTGCGCTACTGAATGGTAAAAGGAAGTCTAAGCTACAAGGATTTTTAACAATCAATTTAACTCGTTTTAGATATGGCAATTGAAGTATGGTACTTGACAAAGAGGCCTCCAATACTGAATACTTTTCTTCGTTTGAAAAAGCGACAGGCATCTGGAGAACCAAATTTTTCATTGAACCGAACCACTTGTCACCAATCATTTGAAATACTCTAGACCACTTTAGAAATTCAGAATCTTCGTCATATAAAAAATATAACTTTTTCAGTTTCCATTCGGCCGCCACTAAAGAATTTTCCATTTGTTCAAATTGTTTCACTGAAGTGAAATCAATTGAAATCTCGTTCAATTTAGGAAGGTACTTTGTTTCTGAATAAATGTCATAATCACTTTCATTCTCAGGATCGATTTTTCGGGTAATTTCCAGCTGAGTAATTGTACGGCCACATCTTTTCATTAATTCGTTGAAATAAACAGGTGCAAGACCAGTAACTTGTAAAAATTGCAAACTTTTCAATGCTGGAAAAGGGTTTAAATTAATATCCTCTTGAATCTCGCTAAAAATTTCGTCAGTGTTACCCATTTGTTCTGGTTTGAATAAATGAGAGCAGGAAATTTGTAACGTTTTTAAATTTGGCATGAGCGTAAGCCACTGTTTGAACTGCCAATAAAAATCCAAACGATTATTAACAGTTAAGTCAACAAGTTCCAAATTACAATGCCACAAATTGTCCCCATATTTTTCCAAAATCGTAGACATTCCTCTACGGAAATTTTCACGTTCCTCGCCCATCGACCCACTGTGCGACACATACAGATCCGTAAACAATATGTGCCGTCCGGGAAAAGGATTAATTTTTCTTGACAGCTTTCCACCGCCGTGTGTTATTTCAAAGTGCTCGAGAAATGATGGTGGATATCGGTCAATATTACTTAACTCCATGTTATTTTCACACATGGAAATTTCAACACAACCCAAATTACGGGGTAACTTATATTGATCGTGCATCATAGCTGTGTACCGATTAGGATTTTGATAAAAATCTCCGAAAGATTTGTTCCACGCAGAACAGGTTTCACGGCATTTGAGAACGTCAGTGAGTTTGAATGCTGAGTTTTGTGTAGATCCTCCGTTTGCAAAATCAGATTCAATGGATTTTGTGCTGTTATATTTTCTGTTATGTTTTATTTCTTCATTTTCTAACCATGTCGTTAAACAGTTCAGAACTGTCGGGAAGAGAAAGAATTTTCTTCGGTCCTCGAGTATATTCCGAAAATAAACTGACGCCATAGAACAGTTAATAAGGCTGGCGTTTCCATTTATAGAGTCAGTTCCAACTTTGTCCACAAGAATCATTAACCAAACCTATTGAATTGCGAATATAATGATTTAATTTTGTTGCTAGGGGCTCTAATTTAAAATTTGTTTAAAAGTTTTTATATGAAATGTATAATTACCTCCTCAGGAAAAATAGCTGCTAGTTGATTGGCGTCCTGGTCCTTGTGTACTTGAAGGTTGAAATTGTCCATTTCATTTGTTATTTTAAGCTGACTTTTGCTACTTGAAGTACGCTTGATTTTTCTGCCCATCATGACAAACTTAGCTTTAACAATTAATAGTAAAAAAAAACTTTGAACTCTTACTTAACTTTGAAAAATAAGTCCTAAAATTGTGTGTTGGTTCGCTTGATAGAAAAGATCAACTAAACAACATTTTTGTTTGTACATTAGGTATAGTTTATTCATAAGGACATGCCGCCTCATGTTTAGGTACCTATTGTTGCACGAAACTTTCGGGGAACGTCTGATGGGGTACTGATTGCACGCTGAACGTAGATACATATGTAAGCTTGTCTTTGATGGTGCATGCATTTTAGTTCAATGTTTGTGTATATGTATATGTTCCGAAATGTGTCTACAACAGCACCATACGTAAGTATGTTTCTGAAACGCTACTTAATAGTCATTATTGGATTTGACATTTGCCCAAAACTAAATGAACGCAGTAAATTTGGTCACGTATGCATGTCTTTTTAACTGACACTCAAGCGGATTATAAGAGATTTTAAGTTGTAAAATGATGCGGTAGTGGTGCAATTTTTCATTTACTCTTGTTTATCTTTATATGGCAAACATATATCAGTGCATATGAAAAACAATATTGTTATCAACAGTTGAAGTCTTCCAATTTCAAATTTTATTTTGTCCGATGCTCAGCTTTATGATTTGCTTGGATTCTAAAATCGTTAAGCACAAAAACTGTGTTTCTGTGCTATTAAAGACTTTAATTGATAAATGAATTATTTCTGATCAAGTGACTTCATTAAACGCACAATGGAATGGATAAATGCGTACTTTTCCTGACCGTCATGTCCTGACTTTACTTGTCTATGTTCGTGCTGAAGTTTTTAAACTAGTCATTTGCCCAAGTAAATATTAGTATTCTATTATGATTGAAATGGAAGTATCGTACATTTTTAAATCCAAAAGTTTTACTACAAGTTTATTTATAAAGACATTTTTCACAAAAAAATTAATTCCATGTCGAATATATGTTTCTAATACTTCATTTAGGTTCGCTGCAATCAATTATTTATCTTAACTATTATCTTGCATATAACAATTTAAATAAATAAAATGAGGCAATACAATTTTTGGAGAAGTTACTATAATTACTATACTTCCATTGTTAGTTTTGTATTCTCATATTATGTACAAAACACATAATTATACTTTAAAAAAGTATCGGACTATTTCTTTCCAATTACTTGCTTGTATTAGCACTACATGAAAACAGTGTCTCGGTCACGTAGATTGCACGTAATCACGTCCGTAAAAGAATTTTACGAAGCACATTATATTACATACGAAGCTAGTAAAGGTATCACATTTAAAAGCGCGTGTATGTACGTCTGTGCACTTGAGCAATACAACCCTTTCTTGGTTCAGTATATTTGCATGAAAATTTTTGAGCTCATTTTTGAGGTGGTTCCGTTAATAACTATGTGAGTACTTACACCAAACATGTATTCTTGGCGAGAGTAAAGCTACCAACTTATTAACCATACCACACCAAATTTCATACCCATGGTTTGATATACTGCTTAAAAATCTTACTGAGAGTAAAATATGCATTTATAAGAAACTGAAAAATGATTCTTCTGTCAAACATTTGTTCGGGCACATGGCTCCAAATAAGTTATTTGTTCCGGTTACAGGTAAAATGCCATGTTACAATTTGTAAATCCGGTTCAAGATATTATCAAAATAAATCCAACATTATATTATAGCATTTGTTTTAACAGCTGTATTTTTTCACAACAAAACAACTATCATTCTGGTTTTTAGAATGTGATTGAGAAATATTGCATAACCATCTTCACAAGTATTCGTTCTGGATCTTTTAATATGGCCTTTACAAATAAACTCTTCAAAAATTAATTTTATCAAAGACTTTAGCCTTAAAAGAATTTTACTTTCAAATTTGGAACAGTGTAAATAAGTTACAAATTTTAACATACAGTTTTTATAGTTAAAATATTTTTTTGATTAAATTAAAATTTAAAATCCAATAGATTAAAAAGACAATTATTTAATAAAAGATGCATTTTAAATTTTGATACATGTTTGAACAATTTGCCGCTAAAATAATTTTAAGATTAACAAAATTAGTGTGATTGTAAAAGTAGTTTGTCACAAATTTACTACCATTCATTTTTGTAACAAAACCTTAAACATGATACAACCACCAACTGAATTATAAAGACAAATTTATTTAAGCAAACCACTCGTGGAAATTTCCCAAGGATACTCCAACCGGTCTTCTGATCTCATTTCACCCGATGTGTAAAGGCAAAACCGATACCAATGTTGGAAGGAATATGCTTCACTCGCTGTCTTTTGATGCAACGGTGTCACGATTTGTAAAATCTTTAACTTTGGAAACTTTTCCAAAATGTTTGATGTAAACCTGCGTTTCCTATTCTCAAATCCCAAAAACTTGATTTGTTGTCTTTGTTTTAGAGAGCGATAGTAGCCTTTCCTCTTCTCTTCATCAACATAGTAATCCGCAATGATCTCGATACATTCAAGTGTGCTCGCTGAGGATAACAGGAAGTCCAGACTGCAGGGAACTTTAACAATTAACTTAACTCGTTGCAAATACGACAGTTGAAATACAGTACTGGACAAGCTTGCTGCCAAACACAAATCTTTATCTGTATCAGTTTTAGAAACCGGCATTTGGAGTACCAAATTTTTCATTGACCTTGACCACTTGCTACTTATCATCTGAAATATTCTTGACCACTCCACAAAATCTGCACCCTTGTCATATAAAAAGTAAAACTTTTCCAGTTTCCAGTTGGCCGCCACCACAGAATTTTCCAGTTGCTCAAATTGTTTCACCGACTGAAAGTTCATAGACAACTGCTTCAGTTGAGGAAGGGGTTGGACTTCTGAATAAATGTCATAGTCCACTGCTGTATTGTCATCTCCTTTGTCTCGGGTAAGTACAAGTTGAGTGATTCCATTTCCACTTGTGCGAATTAATTCATTGGATATAACAGATGCAAGGAAGTTGACAGATAAGAACTGCAAACTCTTCGATTGTGGTAGTCGATTTCTAGCAATGATCGCCTGCAGTTCGTCAAGAGTTTCATGGCATGGTAACTGGTCTGCTCTAAAAACATGTGAGCAGTCTAAATGGAACGTTTTTAAATTCGGCATTAAACAAAGCAATTGCCGGAATCGGTGGTAAAAATCAATACGATTGGTGAAATTCTCATCTTGAAGTTCCAACTCGCAATGCCATAAGTTGTCTCCATATTTTTCGAGAATTGTTGTCATTCCTTCACGAATCATTTGGTCAGGTTGACTTATCGATCCCGTGGGCCCCATCAATACATTTTTCAACTTGATAGACCTTCCGGGAAAAGGGTTCCCTTTCTTTAAAATTTCATCTCCACCACCGTGGGTCCTTTCAAAGTGATTGAGAAATGATGAAGGATGTCGAGCAGTGTTATTTTCTCTCATGCACATTTTAATCCCGCCCAAATTTCGAGGGAAATCATCTTGATCGTGTTTGATTATGGTGTAACGCTTGGTATTTTGATAAAAGTTTACAAAAGCCGTGTTCCATTCAGGACAAACCTCACGGCATTTCAAAATATTAGTGAATTTGAAAACTGAATTGGAAGGGGATCTTTCAGTTTCATCATCATCAGAGTCGTCAGAGTCAGAACTTGAACTATCATCAAACGAAGTACTTCTCTTTTCTTTATTCTCTAGCCATGTCGTCAAACTGTCAAGAACTTTTGGGAAGAGAAAGAGCTTCCTTTGGTCGGCTAGTAGCTTTCGAAAGTAAGGAGAGGCCAATGAGCAGTTGGTAAGGCTATCTGTTCCAGTTTTGGACTTGGCTCCAATTTTGTCCCCAAAAATCATCAACCAAACCTGGAAAATAGTAAAACAAGTTATAGTAAAAACATTTACCATTGTTATATGTAATCCTTAAAATAATCAGCGTTAAATATAATTTGATTTTTGATTTTACCTCCTCGGGTAGAATTGTTAATAGTTGATTAACATCCTGGCTTCCACTTGATTCAGTTTTGGGATCAGTGAAGTCTTCCTTTCTTCGTTTTAATCCTACTGAATATTTGCTATTTCCAGCCCGCTTACTTTTTCTACCCATTGTAACAAATTGAGGTAATTAATTTTTTAAATCACTTTAACTAACTTTTCATTTAAAAAGTGGAATTTGGAACAAGTAGTTGTGTCTGTTTCTTTGTACATCATGCACTAAAATCAACATATGTTATTTTGTTTGCACTTTAAAGTACGCATTTGTTTATCATATTGAATGCCAGACACAGTGATCATCTGCGAGTCAGAACTTGTATCTGTCAGTGTTATAAATGTCTCTCCGTTGCACATAATATTCACATTCGCTGGTCAGGCTTGTGCTACTATGATATTGATAACTGCTTATTTTACATGACCGTAATGCATTTACTTCTCTTTGTACGTACTGGAATTTTAGAAGCTAGGTATATGCCACAATCTTTAATAATATCGTATCATAATTGAAATGGGAGTGGAAAACATTTATAAATACGAGTGTTTTTACTATAAATACATTTACGAGAAATTTAACGAACACATTTAATTCCATGTTGAATATATGTTCAAAATACTTTATGAATGTTCAAGACAAGTATTGGATTATAAGCACTTCATTAAAAAAGTATGTCTTCATCAAGTGGAGTGCACGTAATCATTGTCATATATAACTTTTACGAAACACTTTATTGTTATATTACAAAGCGAGTATAGGAATCGAATTAAAAGGAGCACGTATATACATATGTGCACTTGAACAATTTAACCCTTTCTGGGTTCACTATATTTTTATGGAAAGTTTTGAGCTTATATTTCGGGTGCTTTCGTTAATATGTATATGTACCTACACCAAATACAAATTCATAGCTAAAAGGAAGCTCTGAACTCTTACCATACCACACTAAGTTTCCAACCTGTGATTCGATTATTATAGAAAAGACTTACTGGGAATACAATGTGTATTTATAAGACACTGAAATAGAATTATTGCTGTCAAATACTTTCTCCGGCACCAGGCTCCAAAGATATATATTTTGTCATTCTAAAAACCAAGTTTGAATCAAACATAAAAACCAGAGCATTTTCCAAGTAAAACGTCATTCACCATCTAACAGTTCCAGAAACAAGTTTTTGTACCAATAGTAATTCTCTGTCCACCTATTCGTATTTGTTATTAAACCAATTAGTAATAATTGACATGGCTTGTTTCAGCTTTATCCTTTCCATTGTCGTTGTTGCTCTCTTCGCTCTCTACACAAACCAAGTTGTAAGTACAAAAAGTATATCCAAATATTTAATAAATCATTGAAATATGATGTCGATCGATTAAAAGTGGTGGTATAATTAATGCAAACTAATTGCACTACGTTTTATTCTCGACTTTATTTTTGCAGTTAGGTGCTAGTGTCGCCGCTGTGATTAGATCCGACACACCCACTTGCAGCAAACAGGATTCGTCTGAATGTAAAGGGAAACTACCTGGTTGCAGGGCTACCCCTGCTGTAATCTTAAGTATGAGGTAGCCAATGACGGTAGTATGTGGGCTATTGGGTTGGGAAATTGCACTTGCTGCAGTGCTGGATATTGCAACTTTGGCTTTGCCAAAGCCAATGCGACCAACCCTAGCACTGGAGCTAAAGCTGAGACGTTCAGCCTGAGATGTTCTGTACAAACTGCTGAAAAATTTAATCAGTCGAACAAATTTCAGCATTTGCTAGATAAAGTTTCTGTTTATGAAATGACAGATCCTTGTATCGTTAAGGCCCAGACTCGTTTTATTAAAATAATATTAACCCCTACTTATATTACTATTACAACAAACAATTAAAAAACACGAATGCACACATGTAAAAAATCTGCAAAGTACAATTGCAATACAACTGAAATTAATATCACGTGATGTTCATTTTAAAATTATCATGTCTGCTCATTTGAATTGGCTGGCTAGAATATGTTTTACTGTCCTTTTAGAGATTGACTATTTTATACCTAATATCATAAATAGATACTGATCATTTTTATGTGTAGCTTACATTGTAAATCTTGAAATTGGAACAAATAAGTATTATACTAAATATTACATTTGTGTATATTTCAGCTATAAGTATACAAATGATAATAGATTAAAAAATGTTTAAAAAGCGTTGTTGTTGTTAGCTTTTATATTACTGAGTGTGAACTAAACAGTTTGTTTCAAACAACAATCAGTTTATATGCAGAAGGAAATGCCTGATCATATATAGTTGAGGTATTTCTATGTTAGGATTTTACGTGAAGACGTTTGGATGGTATTTAATGCTTTTGGTATTAACTTTGCTAGGATGTAAATATGCAAAGTTGTCTGGGGTCGTACATGCATTTTAGTGGCTTGATATAGGTTAAAATAAATGCACCTTTCGAAATGGCTGCTCTAATGGTAATGAGTTATTCCCGGAAATAATTTTTACTAAAAAATAACTGCATACTAAAAATGCATGAGCTTGGACACGTATCCCGATATTCAAACTTATTTATTAGCATTAAACCAGATGTTGACAGGAATAATGAATTACTTGATCTTGTTTGTTGCAATCATTTTGATTTTAAGTCCCCTCCAAGCCAATCTTTCAGGAACTTCATTTCTTTATCATTCAAACTATTAAAATGTAACTAAAAATAACAATAAAATATTACAAATATATCAAGTATCGCGAGTTATGTTATTGACGATCTGTCATTTGTTCATCCAGTTGTGCGACAGTTTAAAAAGTTACTTTAAAAACTACTTGCCAATAAACTTTTTTTAAACTTATTTTAGAAATGAATTTGTTAAAACTTTCAGAAACATAAAATACCACTGCTATTCCTAGACAACCATACCATATGTAAAATATTACTACAATATTTCCACTCAGAGTACTTTATCCATTTCTATAACCAGCTGACTCAGTTTCAAAAAACCTGTAATGCTTTGATGAAGCTTTTTTGTTGAACGATTACTGTCACCTAAAAGCTCTGGAATTTTTATATCTATCACAAAATTGAAGAATGGCGATATGTTTATTTTCACATACTTTGGTTCAACACTTTGATTTTGAGAGTAGTACATATTTGTCCAAAAACAGAACATATTTCGACACGCTTCCAAAGTTTTTATGGTATTGAACACAAAACATTATGCTGAAAATTTAATTGTAAACATGTGGTAATTATTTTAATTTCCCGTTTTTATCTCACTTTGGGCAAAATAGATAAGTGCATGTGCATACGTAAATTGTCAATACAATCATATTAATTAGTATGATTTTCTGAGGTGTTTGAATAACGATAGTTCAATTAGGTTTGAGTAATATATGTTTATCCCAAAAATATAAACACGATTAAACATGTTGTTATGAAAAACATGCTATTAAAAGTAAATACATCTAAAAACTTGCTGTATGGATAGAAAACTAATGATCGGAATATTTGCCAACTGTGAAATGAAGGTCAACTGAAAGCTTAGCTGTCAGCTCTTTATCGTTTCAATGCTTTCTGCATAATCTCGATTCCCCACAACACAACAAGCAGTAGAAAATGTAAAACCAGACCACAAACAGCTGAGCTGGGACTTGTTTACAAAAATACAAATACGTCATGCGCACAATCCATTACTTATCTATCAGACATATACATTTTTATTTGGTGAAACCACAGAGGTTATTTTATCCGCAGTTAAAAAATTACAAATAGATTAAAAGTGCAAAAAGATAATTATTATAACCTAAATTTATTGTTCCACACGAGGATATGGAACAGGCGAAGGTGGCTTATGTCGACTTTACAAATAATACTACAAACGCATAAATATAAGTGTATAATGAAAAAGTTAAGGATTAAGTTTATCAAACTTCTATTTTCAGTTACGTGAGAAGGTGTACGAGAAACTGTGGATCATTCCGGATTGGAATAGAATTCAACAAAGTGAAGAAGCGCTGTTATCACAATCGTTGGAGTTTAAAACTGGCAAGTCGTTTGGAGCCCAAACCAAGTGGAAAATAGGATTTAAGTTCGGCAACTCTAATACTAATTTCTATTTATGCTGGACATTGATTGAAACAGAAGGTTTCCCAGAAAACTGTGTGCGCGCTTCAACAAAACGCTGGATTTTACAAGGAGGGGCCCCTGTACACTTGATTGAAACTCCAATAAGTATTCATAAAATTTGTCAAGATGTGAATGCAACAAAAGGAACTCTAAGTTTCAATTCAGAACGATGGATATCAGAATCATGGGTCAATTCAAATGGAGAGGTAACATTTAAACTGATGTTAACCATCATGGAACCCGACGTACTTTCTACGGATTTAAAAACTGAGCTCTTCCACAATGCTAGTTATACACAGGCGCGCACAAATTTTGCAAGCCTTCTTAAGGACCAGTCTACTGCCGACCTTAAAATAATTTCAAGTGATGAAAAAGAACTGTTTGCTCATAAGACGATTCTAAAAGGTAAAAACTATTCTTTTGTTTTCGTCAAAGCAATTTGATTCAGTTGATTGCACAATATTTAATTAACTTTTCTTCATTTAATTTGCAGCTCAATGCCCTGTGTTTGAATTAATGTTTCGCTCTGACTTGTCTGAGAACCAGACGGGTATTGTTAACGTCAAGGATGTCAATGCTAAAACAATGGGTATATTTTTGCACTTTTTTTACACAGGAGAACTGTTACCATCTTGGAAGGATGACGATACTGTTGTTGGGTTCACTTATGCTGTTGGCAAGTATCACCTGGTCAATGTTCTGGAATTTCTGAACGAGGTGCTTGGAAGTCGTTGCGAAGAGGATTCGTTTAAAAGAGACATACAATTGTTGGATTTAGCTCGGAAGCTGAATTTAAAAACGGCTGAGAAAGAGTTGTTGGCAAGAATTAAGACGACAATGAATAAGGTCAATTCTGGGGATGAATTATTTGATTTGTACCCTTGGTAAATGAAAGGTGTCAATTTATGTAACCATGAAATTAAATAAACTAGAATATTGTATTGAATGATGCCTAGAGATGTGCGTTATTTTGGTATGGAATATTATGAGCATAGCATGCCAAAAAATTTAATAAAAGGTTAATACTGTATAAGATTCGTATTTTTGGTAACGTGGTAACAATAAATCGTCAGTGAAAATTAAATGCAGCTAAATAAAATACACAAAGCAATTATATTGTGTTTCATGTACATTGTCTTAATTGAATTAATCATGAACGAAATGTAAATTATAATAATAGGTAATAACAATCGAACATTTATTCGTATGAAGAAATATCAAAAGTCATAGCATGTCGGGTGCTTCCAATTCAGAATATTTTTAGTATGTCTTAAGCCTTTGACCCTGATTTCTGACCTATCAAGGTCACTGTGACCTAAAGTGGTACATGATTCGTGATCTACTCGACCAGAAGTTTCGATTGCGCTGTTCAAATGTACACTATGTACAAGTTGAAAACTTTGGACTTTGACCTTGGGGTTTGACCTAAGGGGCTGAAAATCAATAGGGTTCTTGCCCTTGACCATAGTGACCTAAAACATACGCGAGAAATAGGGAAACAAATTTAGAAGTTTAATTGTTAATATCCAGAAACAGTATTTAACCAACCATTTATATATTTAAATACTGCTAAAGTTAAGGTACAAAAACCATAAAAGACTGGATGTTTCGATGCCCTTTTATTCTCTAAAACAGAGCTTTTTGAATGTGTTGCAAATTACGATTATTCCTGATTTCTTTAATGGCCCAAGCAACGTTTTGGTAATATTTCTCTCTACTGTGACTCTATCTTTAAAACACTTCAGCGATAGTGAAAGCTAGGTTTATTCCGCTTTGTATAATGCCTAAAACATCCCAATATCGCCTGTTTGGGGATGCCTGGGATCATTTTGAAATTTACTATAATTTAAGCGTTTCTACTTTGAAGTGTTTTTAAAAATTAAAATAAGCAACCACTTTTTGGACGCTGTTATTGATCTTTGAGGTACTTGGAAGCTCTTTTTGTTGACCAAACCTTGATAACTAGCTCCTTAGCTTTCATTATCTGTAGAGTTGATGACTAAATTTTCAGTTTTTTGGCACAGGCACTTAGAGTAATGAAAGTATCCTCTTTGAACGTTTTCAAGGTCTCCTTTTACGTTGTTAGTGGTCCTATGCATGTGGGTCCACGGACATTTTTTAATTTACCGATTGGATTTGAAGCCCCATAACTTTGGACTATTTTAAAAAACGTAGATTACCATTTGCCCTCATTTTGAAATTGCTTGCGGGTCATGACTTTTGACCTACCAGCGATATTTTTGCTCCAGGAATAATCGGATTTTTAACACAATTTGTTTTTTGCGCTTTTCACAGTGAATAAGGCATTGAAGGACCCGGTCTTGTATGATTTTTGTACCTTAACTATAGTAGTATTTAAATATATAAATGGTTAGTTAAATATTGTTTCTGGTTATTAACAATTAAACTTCCCAATTTGTCTCCCTATTTCTCGCGTATGCTTTACATGCCAAATTTGAGCGAAATCGGTCAACGCGTTCTTGAGTTATCATGGTGACAGACGGACAGACAGACCGACAGACAAACGCGTCAAAGTCAATACTCCGCTGAGCTTCGCTTTCAGCTACGTAATAATCTAAAATTACAAATACATCAAGTATCGCTTATGTCGCTTATGGTTGGTCTTAGCGAGTTATGTCTTTGGCGATCTGTCATTTGTATATTAACTACCGATGCGTAGCTAGGTAGTTAATGAGATCGGTATCCCGTCTGTCTGTGTGTGTGTCTGTGGTCACGGTATCTCAAAAACTACTAGACCGATTGACACTAAACTTCGCACACAGACACCTTAGGTCAAGACCTTCTATGGGATTGATTTTCAGACCCCGGGTCATACGTGACTGGAGATATGGGGGTCACAAGGTCGCATACATTTTAAATGGCAAATTTGTTTATTGTCGATTCTCATACAGGATCAAAAGATGATCACAATGGAATGAATTTCAGACCCCCATACCCCATGTGACCCGAGATAGGGGGTCACAAGGTCACATGCATTTTAAATGGCAATTTTTTCTACTGTCGATTCTCATACAGGATCAACAGCTGTTCACAATGGAATAAATTTCAGACCCCCCATACCCCCGTGACCTGAGATATGGGGTCACAAGGTCACATGTATGTTAAATGGTATTTTTTTACTGTCGATTCTGATGCAGGATCAATAGCTGATCAAGTACATGCATGTATATAGATATGTACATGATATTCCACGCCGCATCGGTAGTTTCATATCAGAATTTTACATTCTTTTCGTTAAGTTGTGCAACCGCATATTGTGCATAAATGTCTGTGGGCAATTAAAGTAAATTCCCTGGAAAGGTGTATTCACTTTTTGGGATTTTTACGGTTTGCCTTTTAGTTTGGTGATGTATTTAATAGTGCTAATATGTGCATTTTGGTCAGCTGATTCAATAGTGTTATCTTAGGTGAACACAGAAGTCGATGCTGACTGTAAATGTGTGGTTCTTTTCATCATCAGAATGTTGAATCTACAGGAATGAAACTGCAACTGCTGTTTTTTGCAATTCTGAGAGCATAAAATTCTTGTTTTCTACTTGGCAAGTAACATACGGTTAACCCACTTCCAACACATTTACATGAAAATGATATGTACGTGACTGATCTGCACTATCAAGATCTTGTTGAAAGACGACGTGTCGCTATAAAAAATTCTGATTACTAAAGTTGAAATACTAAGTTTACATTTGTCTACGCATTGACATGACATATGTTAAAATATCTATCTATGGCTTTAACACTGTTCGTATATAAAACACGTATGTATGTTAGTTGACACATATTCTAATGGTGTATTTATTTTCTGTTCTAAGAATATTGCATTAAAAATTCATTTACACTCACCGTCAGTGATTGCAAGCAAGCAACCGTAACATATACAATATAACTTCTTGGCTAACAAAATTGAGCATTAGTCACACTAAAATTATAATATATTCTAATGCGTACCAAATGTTTATTTCTTTGGTATGCAGATACCGATATTAGTATTTTGTAATAATGTTGCAAGGTTTCGACGTTTTTTCACTTCATTACTCAAAGCTTGTATTTCCAAGTATTTATCTAGCTTTGTCAGTTTTATCCGCTTATCTTTTCTCTTACTTGGTCGTTAAAGACACTAAAATAAATGCATACATGTGAACATAAATTTGGGTTGTATTTTCAAAACCAAGTTCATGAAAAATGTTCAAAACAAATATTTCTTTTTTATCATTCTTTATCAAGTTTTAATCATTTGTGACAACAAAATCGAAAAAGGAAAAAGAGACACATTTTTGAACATTTTAGCACAATCGTACATGCTATTTATATTTTGATTGTGACTTTTCATTAAAAAATGTACGAAATACAAAAGTGTCATTTCACAAAAGGCGATTCTAATAATTTTAGTGTATTCCATACAACAATCTATCCAAACATTTACAAGAACACTTGATATTACAAAAGGAAACTCTTTTTCAATGCGACACAGTCCAATTAATCAATTATGTTTTGTAAGCTGCTCGGCAGAAGAAAAATAATCCTAATCCACATTAATAACATTTTACTTTTTCCATGGGCATTTTTCGCCCGAAACCGATCAAATGTCAATGTACTCAGAGATAAACCATGCAGCCAACTTTACTCAATATTGCGTCAAATAAACGTTTGGTCCATGAAAGAGTCAGTATTTAACATGGTTCATTATAATAAATATACGTGTGACACTAAATATTTGGTTTGAAGGTTTAAAGTTTTATTTCACACAAAATTAAGCAGAATTTAGTAAAACTATTTACTTTTCCCATCAATTTGGACAGTTTTTAGTGCTGAAAGTTTTACTAAAAACTAGTATGGTTTTTGGTTTTGTGAGTACTATAATTTGATTTCGACAAGGATCACTTGGTTTACTGTTATCTGTTATGTACATTTGCACGAGGCAACATATTCGCTTCGGTTTTATTGATAACGTTTTCAAAAATAACGAGCCTAATCATGTTTTTGAGGACAGTGCGAACTATAATTTTTGCTTGGCCAACAATTTAGTTTTCTTGGTTTTGCAGAATGCCTTTTCATAGAACTTTAAACCCTACATTTAGAAAGGATATATTTCTAAAGTTTTTTTTAACGTTTAGCTTATTTTGTCAGACAAACAAAACTGTTCATTGCAACTACTTCGTCTTCGTATGTGGAACTTTATTATCAAACATTTCAATTGTAACATCGGACAAGAATTGATGTCAGTTCAAATGCCAAATCAAACGATCAAAATGTTTGTTAGCCCTTTGTATGTTTTGCTCACCTTATGTATTTCTGTTGGTTTTACATTCGCAAAATCAAATCTAAACACAATCCAAAATTTGGACGATTTTGTGGGTAGCTTTGGTTCCGCTAAGTGCCTTATACAATTAATCAGTTATAATCACATCAATTTTAAAATCACTACCGTTCCATTAATCATTACATACTATAAATTAAACTCGGAAGCAAACAATGCCATTGATTTCACTACTAGTGACATATTCAAAGTAAAACATGCAAAGAACTATAGTCTTCACGAAGCTAATATTCCATCCGATAAAATATGTTTTACGAACTCTTCGTTCTGCTTGCAAAGTCGGGATTTCTCATTAACTATTAAGCATTGGTATTGCACAGCACAAATATACATGTTTCCATCGGAAATATTTAGCATTGAATCCAAGAGCTTCGACATGCTTCCTTTGCCAATAAGTTTCATAAATTTCGGAAGAAAGTTAGAAAAACGATACTATAAAATCTATGTACATATAACATTTTCCATTTTGATCACCTATGAAACTTCAGACGATCAAGTTTTAAATTCCTTATGGACAAACCTATTACGATATCTGACAAATGGGCACCTGAATAAAGCATTTAAGTTTGGAACAATTGCAATAGTTTTACGTGCGTCTAAATATGGTACTATAAATCAAGAGGCAGCATATCTGTGCCAATATTGCAGCAAATGTCCTTTCTATTCCCTGATAAATTTTAGCTGGAAGAATGGGATTGTATACCTGAGTAAATTAGCGAATAATATGGACGGATACTGGATTATACTTCATTGGAACAGGCCACCGTTGGACAGTTCTGGTCACTATTTTGGACGTTTTCAGCTCCAACGTTCACACAAACTTTGGTTTCCACATCAAGACATTTTAAAGTACGATAAGCGATACGCATTCACATATTATGACCAAGAAATGCTGAGCGCAGTGTTTCAAAACTCTTCTTATTTTATACGAGATTTTGAGTCCTCGGATCCATCTTGTAATAAATTCAACGAGCAACGTACGGCAGACCATCATTCAACTGTACAGTTGCACGTTCAAGCTAGTAAATACGAATTAAGTGCGATAACTCGTGGAAGATATTTCACATTTGTCAGTTGTTCACGTGTACTTTATTTTGAAAGGGAACTTCCGTTGGCAGGATATATCTCAGCGTTTGACATATATGTCTGGATTGCAATTGTTTATTTTTATTTTGTGGTTCCTTTTATTATAAGCACGCTCGTTTTAAAACAAATTGTATTTAAGGGCAACACCCCAGATTTTGTCCGTCGATTTCGGTTTGTTGGTGTGGCTATTTTACTAGAAAAAGATTCCAATTGGCGGAAATTCCAGAAATTTTTATTTCCAAATCATCAAAAAATATCATTAATTTACATTTTAACTTTGCTAAGCGGAGTTATTATAAGTAATGCATATCGAGGAAATAACATAAATACTATTATATCTCCTCCAAAACGAGTATATATGAAAACGTACGATGACTTGCAAAGCAACCATTTTCAGTTAATTTACTCGAACTCCACATTTAAGTTAAATTTCTTGAAAATGCTACAAAGTACAAACAATCCACACGTTTCTGGTAAAAAGGAGTTAAATTTAACCTCAAGCCTAAAAGCATATACAGCTACAGATACTAGAGATATCATGCAGGCTTGTTCAAAACCAATAGCTTATTTTTCCGGGTCAGACGACGTGAGAGATATGAAGCAAGCTATGGTTAAACTTGGCGTAAAGAAGGGACACATTAGCATTGGTAAAGAAATTTTTGTTACGCTTTGGCTAGGTTGGAGAATTACTAACAACTTGATTGGCAATACATTTGAGAGACGATTGAGAATCCTTGAAGAATCTGGAATATGGCAAGAGTGGCAATATATGAGGTACAGAAGACTGTTTTTAAGAAAAAAGTTAAATGAGGTTAAAGTTTGGCTTTTACTAAAAATAAAAGTGGCCAAGAACCGAAGAAATAAATTCAAACGAATTTCTTTGCAAAGCAATATTATCATTTTATTTGCTCTCTTTGCTGGGCTTTTAATGATTTGTTTAGTTGCGTTTTTATTTGAGCTAAGAGATAACATTAAACTCATGATATTTACATTTCATAAACGACTAAGGTGTATTGCAACAATATTATGTCATACAATTACACAGTTAGTTATTGAGACTGCTACCAAAGTGTTTAGTACGTAGGATTTTTTTTGCTAATGATTTACGCAACTTAGCTAAAACACATTCAAGGCTTAAATATGGCCGTAGCACAGTTCCATATTCCTAATACCACTTCTTAGTTTTCTTTTAGGTATTAAATCGTAGAGTACAATGTCAAATATAATGTCAATGCTAAAATAATTTTTCAGCCTAGATATAAAAAAAATATTCACTGCGAACGCTGCTTCTCTCCGCAATTGGTATGCAATTATTTGCAATCAGTATAGTAAAACTTTGGGGTAATTTTACTTTATTTTTGCATTCTTTTAATTAATTTAATTTAAAGTGTGTCTAGTAAGAAATTGCAGGTCGAACGGGAGTTCACAATTTTAACCTGCTCCAGTAAATAATTTGGACAAAATCAAGATTCTATCCTTTCAATTGAGATGTGCGACATGCTTAATCTGTCAACCATCCCAAATTTCATTGACACAAGACAATTTAAAAGTGCAACAATTTTTGCACTTCAGCATCTCTTTTGATGCAATCAAGCGAATTTATTTTTTATAGCGCTTGTCCAGCTTAAAAACAGGCATAAAAGAAAGACAGTTAATATATTTATTTCACTAAAAACCTATTGTTCATTTTTAAAACTCAATTGTAAAATTTATTTCAAACATGTTTTTTCACATGTCATGTCGTTGTGGATATAACACCCTTCCAAGACCTTCCACAAAGTACCTGGACTGATCAAAAAGGTAAAACATTTACCAACAAAAGGCATGGCTCAGAAACTGATTACCCAGCACTACTTACCCCACCTTGTTCCCTATCCCAACAAACAAAATTGGAATGAAGTAAGATGGTCGATCTAAGTATTCCATTCATGACACTTTGTAAATTTAAATATGCTTTATTCTACAAAAACTTTTTCAAAATGCTAATTTTTGAATTATGAAAAACTTACGTTTATGAAACATAATTAAATGACTTATTTCTATAGACATTTAACTCTAAGATGGCAGTGCTTTTGAGAAATGGTAACGTCACAAGAAAAGTGATGCGTATTTTGAAGCGACAAATTAGGGCTTTCACTAAAATCAAAGTAATGTTTGGTGCGGTAAACTACTATGAGAAAGATACTTAGATAAATATTGCCAGATATATGATAGAAAGTACTATTGATTATGTCATCATGATTTAGAACTTTGGTAGGTATAACATTAAAAATAACAACCAGACTGCCAACCTAAAACTATTCATTATAAATATAAATAAAAAGCACTAGGCTAGTAGCAGTGATGCTACGTGTCAAAAAGTAAAATGTAGGATTTACTATTGTTGTGGTTACTGCTGCAGCCGCTATGGGTTTGGTTTTAATTGAATATATATTAAGAGCAACAACCACATTTATAGACTATTTCTTTTGTGCCTACATTGTCTTTTTAATGTACATGATTGTCCCAATCGTGTCTTCATTTCCGGGAATGGTTAATACAAACAGTAAAGGCATATTGTAGAAATGGAAGGTTTTGATTGCAAAAAGTATGCAAAAATCTATACTCTCTGGTGGAAATTTTTACAAATATAAAAGGATATCAGAGTCTTGTCAAGATATCCGCATACGATTCAGAACTGTAAATTACTATGAAAAGAATACGTGGACCGCCATAATTATTCTGATGATTGATAATACAATAAGTCTGGTGCTCGTATTTTGAATTTTATTGTTGGCCAAAAGAAATTATTAATGTTGAAAGTTTCGTTTAGAAAAAAATACTTAAAGTATGATAACTCTAAGTTTAAAAAATATTAACTGTTTGTTAGTTTAACCTTTTAATTGTAAAATTGTTGCTGTCTCCCACAATTTAGTTATTTAAAAATAAAACATGTTTTGAGAAACCTTATTAGTTTTCTAAACGCATATAATAAACTCATTACTACTCGCCTTATTGCTGTATAGATATGGACAAAACACTCCACAAATATTAAAATTAACCCAATGTTTACCCCAATTAAATAGATTACGAAAACGATTAATATGTTTCCTTCTTAACTGGGTTTCTCATATGTCCTCTCCTCATTTGTTCTCCCAATATACTTAGACTTTAAAAGTGCAATGTCCTGCCACCATATAAACACACCAGCTGCAAAAGATGACTTGATCCTTGTAATTATGTACGGTGGCACAACGCCTTTAAATCTAAATACATGATAAGACCTAAAATACATTTCCTCACCAATATCAACATATTTAGAGACCTCAGGAAAACTTGACTTAGTAATTTTAGAAAACTCGTGACACTGATGAGTTGGCAATACAATAGCTGTTCTTTCACACGAGGAAAGTTTTCTAAGTAGCACTTGTTTATCGTAGTCCCATAGCTTAGTTTTAAAAATGTTCAAGTCTTGACTTTGTCCAATCCACGGGTAACTAATCTGAGCGATAAAGTCTGCTATTTCGTTCTGAATGTCTGAAACATCGTACACTTTTTTATCTAAGCTTGGTGAAAATTTAGAGTGAACGTTTCCTATTGAATTTAATTCGCCCCGAATTTCAAAAGATCGAGTGCAATTTTCCGCCCGAAAAATGTGGTGCCATTTTGCAAACTTCACGGAGTAAGAATATATTGAGGATTGTTCATAAAATAACACATACGAAAGTTGGTTGTATACTGTAAAATCGTTTGTTATTAAATCACTAAGATTTTTGTATGGAACAATTTTTCTGGGCATAGTCATCCTATAAACGTTATCACTCTTGTATGCATTATTAAGCACAAGAGCTGCCATTGCAAATCCAATTATAACGTATCTAAAAGAATGTCTTTTAAGCACTAAACTGTTCAATGGATTGTCAAGTCCTATAAGTATTCGAAAGGTGGCATCCAAATATCTTAGATACGTTTTAAAACTTGTCACTGAAGGAATACCTTGTAGCATTGCTAACATGGGCACAGTAAACACGGTCAATATGATTCCAATCCAGACCTCCTTTCGATAAACAACAATAAGCTCTTTAAAAGGTAGCAAAGAGTAGCTTCTCTTGCCGCAACTAACAAATCTCAAAGTATTTACTTTGTCGTCAATGACAAACGCCTCGGCATTAAATAATATATTTCTTTGGAGTTTTCCAGTAAATTCAAAATGGATCGCTTTTTTCACAGTAGTCGGAATAATATTTCCATTGTCACATTGAGTATCATTTGACAAAACGCTGTTCGCTTTGTAACTGTAATTTCCTAATATTGACTGCCATTCGTGTACGTACGCGTGCATAAGCAAATCCTGTGAATCTATGAACTGCGCTAGAAAAAACTGTTTACTATTTGAAATAGTGCTGGAGCAAGAAAGAAGGGCATAACCAAATGCGTCTCTCACCTTGCCCATTGAAGTGATAGTAGGCACTTCAAAA